>CAUDMG010003604.1:1647500-1720000 GCA_958450375.1 Homarus gammarus
GGGTGTGTTGTATTGTGTTGCTGCTGGTTGTATTGTGTTGCTCCCGGGTGTGTTGTGTTGCTGCTGCGTGTGTTGTATTGTGTTGCTTCCGGGTGTGCTGTGTTGTGATGCTGCTGGGTGTGTTGTATTGTGTTGCTGCTGGTTGTATTGTGTTGCTCCCGGGTGTGTTGTGTTGCTGCTGCGTGTGTTGTATTGTGTTGCTTCCGGGTGTGTTGTATTGTGATGCTGCTGGGTGTGTTGTATTGTGTTGCTGCTGGTTGTATTGTGTTGCTCCCGGGTGAGTTGTGTTGCTCCCGGGTGTATTGTGTTGTGATGCTGCTGGTTGTATTGCGTTGCTCCCGGGTGAGTTGTGTTGCTCCCGGGTGTGTTGTATTGTGTTGCTGCTGGTTGTATTGTGTTGCTCCCGGGTGTGTTGTGTTGCTGCTGCGTGTGTTGTATTGTGTTGCTTCCGGGTGTGTTGTATTGTGTTGCTCCCGGGTGTATTGTACTGTGTTGCTGCTTCGTTGTATTGCGTTGCTCCCGGGTGAGTTGTGTTGCTCCCGGGTGTGTTGTGTTGTGTTGTGTTGCTGCTGGTTGTATTGCGTTGCTCCCGGGTGAGTTGTGTTGCTCCCGGGTGTGTTGTGTTGTGATGCTGCTGGGTGTGTTGTATTGTGTTGCTGCTGGTTGTATTGTGTTGCTCCCGGGTGTGTTGTATTGCTGCTGCGTGTGTTGTATTGTGTTGCTTTCGGGTGTGTTGTGTTGCCCCCGGGTGTGTTGTGTTGTGATGCTGCTGGGTGTGTTGTGTTGTGTTGCTGCCGGGTGTGTTGTGTTGCTCCCGGGTGTGTTGTGTTGCTGCTGCGTGTGTTGTATTGTGTTGTCTCCGGGTGTGCTGTGTTGTGTTACTTCTGGGTGTATTGTGTTATGTTGTTGCTGGGTGTGTTGTGTTATGTTGCTTGCGGGTATTGTGTTGCGACTGAGTGGATTGTGTTGTTGTTGCTACTGGATGTGTTGTGTTACTTCTGGGTATATTGTGTTATGTTGTTGCTGGGTATGTTGTGTTGCTGCTGGTTGTGTTGTGTTGTGTTGCTGCTGGTTGTGTTGTGCTGTTGTAGCTGTATTCAGCTAATGAGAGTATTTCATTTCCGTCATGTGAAACTATCGGTGTTGTGTTGCTGTGTTGTGGTTGGAGTTGTTTTGTAGGAGTTGTGTTGTTGTTAGTGTTTAGTTGTAGGAGTTGTGTTGTTGTTGTTTGTGTTGTTTTGTAGGAGTTGTGTTGTTGTTGTTTGTGTTGTTTTGTAGTTGTGTTGTAGCTAGTGTTTTTGTTACAGCTGGTGTTGTGGTACTCCTGGTATTGTGTTGCAGCAGGTGTTATGGTATTGTGTTGCAGCAGGTGTTATGGTATTGTGTTGCAGACGGTGTTGTTGGTATTGCTGGTATTGTGTTGAAGCTGGTGTTGTGGTATCGCTGCCTCGGTATGAAACGCACCTTGGATTGGCGAAGGTGAAAGGTGAAGGTGAAAGGATGAGTGAGGGAGCGGATTGGAGACAGGCGAGTCATTCCAATCGTCTCTCCTCCCATTACCTCCCATCACCCTCCAAACACTTGTTATCACCCATTAAATATCCTAATTAGTGGGGCGGATAAGCACGAGGATTGTTCACTTTGATATAGAGTTATGAGACTTTGGCCACATATTCTAATTGGGTTAGTAAATATTTCTGATATAGTGCCAACTGAACAGCGTCCCCTGGTTGCCCGCAGCGCTAACCGTGGTAGCATTTCCTGAACAGTTCTTCCAACTGCAACAGCTTCCTTATCTTTGGTCTAAACTTACTGAAATTAGAATATGTTATGCATCTTGACCTTACAAAAACATCTTATTCTATATAATATTTTGTCAGACCAAAGTGTGTTTTTTGTTTGCTTGTTTTTTTTGTTTTTTTTTTAGAAATTTTACGATTTTTTCCTGAACTAAATTTTTAGTCCCCTATGTATGGTCTTTATTTCAAAACACAGTAATATATTATGCCCCTTTATCTGCTTGAGTAATTTTCAAAGTAGTGAAAACAGATGTACACGTGGTTTTGGTTGACTGTCTTAATTTCTGCACTGCAGAAACTATGGCTACAACTTTACTTGGTGAGGATCGTCCCCTAGAGAGTCCCACCACAAGTAACAAAAATGAAAATCTCATAACTGGTCATTGTGCATCTTCTGCTAGGATTCCAAGAACAACAAACTAGTATGTCCTGCTGAATCCAAACGTCAAGACGTTGGTGTAGAATACACAACATTTGCTGATGATTTGCAAAGGCTCAGCCAGATTGGAGGATTACCAAGCTCCCTGAAACTAAAATCCATTGAAGAAGGAGATGGCATCAACCCCAAACTAATAAAATATAAAGCAAAGTGGCACAAGGTATGAAGAAACAACTATAACCAAACCAAGTTAATCCGTTTCAAAAAACGGCAGGTTGATGACTCCATAAGTGCTGTAACACCAGAAAGTGTGGCAAAGCGAATCAGACGTTCTCATGAATCAGTGGATGATGATTCTGCAAAATGCTTCATTTGTGATGGAGATGGAAAACCTGGAGAACTGCACCAGGCAAGTACTTATGGGCTGGATTGGACAGTCAGGTCAGCTGCTCTTTGTGTGGGTGACACTAAGTTGCTGGCAAAATTAAATGCTGGTGATGTAATAGCAATTGAGATGAAATATCAGCTGAAGATCAAGAAAATGACTTGCATAGAAGCATAGCATTTGATGAACTCATAACAATAGTTGAAGAAGAACTTAGTGATAAGGAAAATCCAATATTAAAGCTAGCAGATTTAGTGAAAATATACAGCATGCGACAGGACAACTTGGAGCTAAACAGCGACAGAGAATTTATTCTACTCGACTCAGGGACAAGATCCTAACACATATTCCAGCCCTACACGCTCACAAAACAGGGAGAGATGTCTTACTAGTTCATGACACAAAAGTGGGGAAAATATTTTCTGACACCTTTGATGAAACTACTGAGAGAGATGCTATTTGTTTGGCCAAACCAGCTCAGATATTACGTAGGGACATGTTTGGCCACTTCCCATGTTTTGAAGGTTCTTTTTCATCTGACGGCCAAGAGAATTCTGTTCCTGCAGTGCTTCTTGCTTTTATGCTCATGTTGAGGGTCCAAATATACAACAGTGTAACAACCCAGTCCGGTCTGAAGCTCTTACATTAGCCCAACTTATCAGGTACAATTGCATAAAACATAAACGACACAACTCATCAACCATAACAGTGCGTCACTGTCGAAACCAGGAGACACCATTCTCACTTTATTTTGGAATGATGATACACGCACATTCCAGAAACCGTGAGATAATTGACAAATTGTTTCAACATGGAATATGTGTCTCTTATGTCAGGGTGCTTCAGTTGTCTACAGATCTGGCCAATGTTGTGTGTGAAGAATACAAGAAGAGCCAAGTAGCAATCCCAAACAACCTTAAAACAGGTGTATTTATCACAGGTGCAGTTGACAATCTAGATCACAACCCATTTTCAAATACAGCAACTGATTCATTTCACGGCACTGGAATATCCCTATTTCAACATCCAGACTTTGATGGACAGGGAACAAGGTGATGAACGTGAGCATCAAACCAGCTTCTTCTTCAAAAAGCATTACACCTTTGCCAGAATTCTACACGCATGTACCACCAATTGTAAAACCTCCACTCAATCTACCAATGCCAACTGCAGTGCTGACCACCCTACCTCATGGACACACAATGAACACTCATGTCCAGGATGCATATGGCTGGTTAGAAGAGGTTAGGCGATCTTGTTTAGGAGCCTTAGATGATGGACAAAATATCTCCTGGTCTGCATATCATGCCTCTCAACAGTTGACTGATGTTCCTGCAAGATGTTTAACTGGTTTATTGCCACTTTTTGAAGAATCTTCTCACTCTCACTCTCCGTCATAGCATGACAGTCGTTCTTAATGCAGTACAGCTCTTAAATCCAGGTCAGATACCAGTCCTTGCAGGTGACCAGCCCCTTTATGCTATAGTCATGAACAGTCAGTGGATATGGACGGACTCGTATGGTGAGGATAAATTAGTTACAATGCTTGGAGGATTGCATATTGAGATGGCGGCCTTGGAAGGCAGCAGGGTTTTGGATGGATGGGAGTGGATGGACAGATGTACATACTGAAGCCCAGGTTGCTACATCAGGTAAAGCAGACTCATATCTCCCAGAAGCTCATCTAAAGCGTACGAGATACGCACACCAGGTTACAGCAGCCTCCTTATACTTATTGCAGTGCCAAGCGTGTGATTAAAATGTTGAAAAGCTTGAAGGTGACACTGGTAGTGAAGGATTTCCATCATGGTGCCAGGAAATGGCAAGCCACCATCCCCAGTTCAATTACTGGTTGCTTGATCTAGAACTAGAATTGAGTGTGCTGATGTTTGTGAAGTCTCTCAGGTCATCAAATTTCAAGTTGTATGTTGATGCCCTTGTTCACCTCATGCCATGGTTCTTTGCACTGGATCGTACAGACTATTCACGCTGGTTATCTATACCTATACATGACAGGCAGGAGCTGTCAGTAAGACATCCCCAGCTCGCTAGAGAATTTGAAGCTGGGAAATTCACATTACTTAAGACAAAACATGCATTTTCGGCCATGTCTCTGGATCAGGGCCATGAACAAAATAATAAGATGGTAAAAGGTGAGGGTGGAGCCACTGGCCTGACTGGAAATCCACAAGCCCTCCGTAGGTGGATGATCGGAGGCCCACAAATTGCCACTCTTGTTAACGAATTTGAAGAAAGTGCACACCTAAATGCAGAAGAGCAATTACAGCACCATGAACAGGTGCCTACTTTTCAAAGTAAGTTTAAAGCTCATGTGTAGTCTATGGTGGACACCATTACAGAACTCGGCGACCCATTCTCTAATGAGAGCAAGAAACTTGTGTCCTTTGGTAGCATCATTATTGCTGATGTGTCAGTGGTCAAGACTGTGGGTGCAGTAGAAGAGACTGGATTACAACAGTATCAAACCTTTGTAAAAGAGAGACTTATCGATCATTTCAAATCAATAAATGAGTCACTACCTCAAAACAAGGTTGCTTTGCTAAAGGATCGACCAAAACAAGCTGTGCATTCTAAGGTTAACCTTAAGTTCAAGTCAGCAAAGAATGACTGCCTGTTATTTTCCAGACTCTACAGTGTATATTGGATGCCAAAACCGTGGTGGCAGTGTTGACGACTTCTTTGCATATGAGAATCAGGCCTAACCCTCCTTCTATTTCTGATGGTGGCAGATTACGAACAAGCTCTAAGTCTGATCTGTTTCAGTGCTTTGAAAAACTCTGTGAAGCAAGGACAGGTGAGCCTGATGTCTCAGCAGTACTCATTGGTGGTGCTGCTGTTGTGCAGATGCTCAAACCAGGGACAACGAAGACCTTCAAAGAGTACAGAAACGCTGTTTTTGAACCTTACATTGCACGATGGCTTGAAAAAGTGAAAAGAGTGGATGTGGTATGGGATGTTTATCTTCAGTGTAGTCTGTAATCTTCAACTAGAGAGAGACGGGGCACAGGAACTAGACGCAGAGTCTAGTCTTTTACCACGAAATTGGCCCGAGTTCTTGCGAGTGGATGCAAATAAAACAGAATTATTTCATTTCTTATCACAACATAATAATCATCTAGCTGAATAGGGACGGAAAGTAATCATTATAACAGACGGGCAGGAGATTCTGTGTGTGCAAGATTGTGTGGACTTATCTCAGCTTGCACCGTGTTCTCATGAAGAAATCGATACACGTATCATTTCTTCACGGTATAGTTGCTGCTAGCAAGGGCCATAATAGAATTCTGGTAAGAGCTGTGGACACCGATGTTGTTATGCTGGCCATTGTTAATTATCATAGGTTAGCTGTGGAGGAACTGTGGATAGTTCTTGGGTCAGGCAATAACTTCAGATACCTACCAGTTCACCTATATGCATCTGCCATGAGACAAGAAATGGAAAGAGCACTGCCTATGTTCTATGCCATAACAGGATGTGATACTGTCTCCTTCTGTGGTCGTGGGAAAAAGACAGCTTGGGATGTATGGAGATCTTATGAACAGGCTACACATGTAGCCCCTGGTTTTATTATTGATGAACAATTGGCTGTGCTGGAGAGATTTATTGTTCTACTGTACGACCGTAGCAGTGAAATCGAAAATGTAACCATGAATGTCTTGGTTGCATACCATCGTACTCTTTGACTACTTAATATCTTAGCTACTAACTTAGTAATACTTATCTTTGTTTGGGACACAGCTAAACTTAAAGGCATATTTATATAGCACACTATAATTGTAAATGCCTGCAAAAGAAATATTGATACATTAATCACTCTCTGTTGAAACTATGATGTTTATGCCCTTGTTACTACATTACAGGTGAATGATGCCCGGAAATATCTCTTCACCAACCCAAGCTGCTCTAACACATCATATTAAGCGAGCTGTATACCAAGGTGGCCATGTCTGATGACAATGTGCTAGTCCGATACCCATTCTTCCTGACCCCATATATTGGGGTTGGACACCTGAAGGGGGAGACTATCACCGTGTTAGGACAAAATTACCTGAAACTGCAAAGATTTGCAAAAGGACATGTTCCGGACGATGCAAGTGTGCAAAAGCAGCGCTTCAGTGTACAGCTCTCTGTGCATGTGATGGACAGTGCAGTTAAAAATCTATGCATATATCATCATAATATGTAGAGTTTTAAACATTCTTAAAGGAAACTTGAGAATTCTGAAGTCTGTGAATATTTGAGTGTTGATTATTGGATTATTTGTAAAAAAACATGAAATTATTAATAAAACAAACAAACAAACAAATACACTTTGGTCTGACAAAATATTATATAGAATAAGATGTTTTTGTAAGGTCAAGATACATAACATATCCAAATCTCAGCAAGTTTGGACCAAAGATAAGGGAGCTGTTGCAGTTGGAAGAACTGTTCAGGAAATGCTACTGCGGTTAGCGCTGCGGGCAACCAGGGGACGCTGTTCAGTTGACACTACAGTATATCAGAAATATTTACAAACCCAATTAGAATATGTGGCCAGAGTCTCACAACTCTATACCAAAGTGAACAAACATGCCTATTATGTGCTTATCCGCCCCACTATATCACCCTCCAATCAACTCCCATCACCCTCCAAACATCTGCCTTCATCCTCCAAATACCTACCATCACCCGCCAAATACCTACCATCACCCGCCAAATACCTACCATCACCCGCCAAATACCTACCAACCCTCCAAATACCTACCATCACCCGCCAAATACCTACCATCACCCGCCAAATACCCACCAACCCTCCAAACACCCTTCCATTACCTCTCCAACCCCTATCCACTAAACCTCCAATCTCATCGCCAATCCCCTGACCCCAAATCCCCATTTCATACCCCAAGGCTCCTCCACTCCATCACTAAATCAATTCACAAACGTCCCCATTCCCCATCCCCTACGTCCCGTATCCCCTACCCCCCCCCCCCCCCATCATCAACTATTACCCATCACGGCTTCCGAAACACTCCAGTCGATGTGACGTCATTAGTAAACAAAGAAGAGAGAGAAAGGGACCTCCGGGTAGCAGTAGGACACACACACACACACACACACACACACATCATAAAATCTAAATTTGTCACTCAACCTCATATCATCAGTATTGCCAACACCAGCAGGTACAGGTACACCTCACATCAGTATTGCCAACACCAACAGGTACAGGTACACCTCACATCAGTATTGCCAACATCAGCAGGTACAGGTACACCTCACATCAGTATTGCCAACACCAACAGGTACAGGTACACCTCACACCTTCAGTATTGCCAACACCAACAGGTACAGGTACACCTCACATCAGTATTGCCAACACCAACAGGTACAGGTACACCTCACATCAATATTGCCAACACCAGCAGGTACAGGTACACCTCACATCAGTATTGCCAACACCAGCAGGCACAGGTACACCTCACATCAGTATTACCAACACCAGCAGGTACAGGTACACCTCACATCAGTATTGCCAACATCAGGAGGTACAGGTACACCTCACATCAGTATTGCCAACATCAGGAGGTACAGGTACACCTCACATCAGTATTGCCAACACCAGCAGGTACAGGTACACCTCACATCAATATTGCCAACACCAGCAAGTACAGTACCACCTGACAGCACTACACATTTAACACTTCCTTGACGGGTCGTTGTTAAGGGTAAAATATGGTCGTGTCCTCAGTGTTCAATTCACTTAAAAAAAATCCCTTCGACTGAGATTAATATTGATGGTGTGAGATGACGGACTCACACACGGACACAACGACACGAGGCTCCGCGGGGTGTGCTTCTACGGACAACCTTGACTATAAAACTTGGGTTAATAATAATCTTTGATGATGCAGTCATTATTATTATTATTATTATTATTATTATTATTATTATTATTAGAAACATTGGTATATAAATACTTAAACAGTTTGAATAAGATAAATTTCCTTCATAAAGGTACTACTTCACATACTCCAAGTAATGTTCAAATATCTGCCACCGAGAAACTGAAAATATGACGATAAATTCTGAAAAAAATTATCTGGAGTGTTTCCTGCTCAAGGGGATTATCTCTGTCTCTTCCGGTTTAAGAGATATAATGAATAGATTGCTTATTTACCACGACAGCGGATGATTTATCTCTAAAATTAGTCATCAACGTGAAATTTGTGTATGAAATTGTATCGATTTTCATTATATATATATACATAAGTAATTATATATACGAGTTCATAATTATATGCATAAATAACCATTAGGAAACAGCAACAGTCAATTTCGTCATTATCCGCAAGTAAAGTCTTCCTGAAGGATTTATTGCGTTACGCCATCGAAGCATTTGAAATCTGACCCACATACTTCAGAGCCGGTGACATGCTTACACTTTATCACAGGACACTAGAACGTTCGGTTAAATGAATATCCGAGACAGCAGCGTCATAGCAGATCCTGTCCTTGAACATCACCCTCCTATCACCCTCTAAACACCCTCCCGTCACCCTCCAAACACTCCCGTCACCCTCCAAACACTCTCCCGTCACCCTCCAAACACTCTCCACACTCACCCTTGTTACTAATAGTGTGAAAACTAAGAACATAAATCTTTCCCTAAACATACCTCCTTTAGCACCACCCAATCCTCTAGTGAGTGTTAGGAAGATGCCGCCAAGTGAGTGACCGACTGTAAGTAAACAGGAGATACGAGACTGACAACAGGTTTACCGACGAAAAAGCAAGAGTGCGGTAATGATGTTATAGAATTATCTCGCAGACTACGGAACACTGATAACCCGGACAAGGTATAGTTACGTTCTTGTGAGTACGAAGTCAAGATACATTATTATGATAACAAGTTTGACATCAACAGCAGAGTTAATAAGTAAAGTGTTCTCTCTCCTCGGTTGTTCATAAATTAAATGGACAGTGTAACTAGAGAGTGAAATGAACGTTATCGAACATGGGAACTGTATAAACCTTGGCCTGTGTACATGACGTCTGCTGCTGGGAACATTCTGATGATCTCTGCCAGGATGTCCCCCCTCAGGTAGGAGGAACATGTGGTAGAATAAGATAAATAACGAACAAAAAAACAAACAAGACATAATACCATGTGATAATGATATACCACAAGTTAATGAACCCAACCATTGGAGGATTAACATCTACCAAAAAGGAAGACAAGAGACAACACCGAGATTAACTTATATAACACAACATCAAGGCAGTATTAAGAGAACAGCGTCGACCATAAAGAGTGAAGCGAGTCATGACAATAACCAAGGAGAATAAGTCTCCATTAGAACAGAAACAGATTGGCAACAACAGAAAAGAGAACAGCCCCACAAAAAAAGTATCAAAATAAAAGCATTTAAAAAACCTAGAAATAAGATAGTTAAACACACACCTAGTACAAACAGAAGTGAGATGGCTGGGTCATGTGTGAGAGAATGCAGCAAGACCAACACACAGTAATGGCTCATGATTGTACACACCAGAGGGAGCACAGCCAAGAGGAGGACCGAGGACAATGATGGGTGCAGGAGACGTTAGTAAAATACACACTGGTAAGATTAAGTGGTATGAGGGAGGAGGGAACATTCTTCAGTCTACTGAGATGAGATGAAGAGCTACAGTTTGACACGCCAAGATGACCTACCTCAGGCTCATGTGAAAAAGAAATCTCTCTCTCTCTCTCTCTCTCTCTCTCTCTCTCTCTCTCTCTCCTCTCTCCATATATTAGTCTCTTTAAAACTTTAAATAGGGATAATTGTTTAAGTGTTACGCAAATACTGCTTTTGCCACATAGAGTTGGCAATTTATATTTATTACTCAAACATAGTGAAAATTACTTCATCTGTGATCAAATTTGCTCTTTGCTACCCTAACATAATGACACTTGGCTACATAACATAGGGGTTGGTTAGGTTAAATTAGGTTATTATTGATAGTGTTTATTTATAGCAAGTATTTTAATTATTTAAATGGTCATCCCTACAGTATATATTTGTTTGACTCCTTGAGAAATGAACACTACTTAGGTGACATAAATAAACATGCTGCAAGTATCAAAAAAAGCAAACTGAAACACACACACACACACACACACACACACACACACACACACACACACACACACACACAATGTTACTAAAGGTATGTCCGCCAGCAATAGTAAATAAAATACATCACTACTACTATCACCAGAAGGAATACCACTTCACTACCACTACCATTATCACCACCAGCACTACCACTATTACCATCACCACTACCCTCTCCACCACAACTACCATTATCACCACAATTACTTATTACCATTATCATCACCACTAAGGAAGGTATGGTGGAGGGCGTGGTGAAAAGCGTGGTGGAGGGCGTGGTGAAGGGCGTGGTGGAGGGCGTAGTGGATAGCGTGGGTGAAGGCGTGGTGGGGGGCGTGGTTAAAGGCGTGGTGGAGGGCATTGTGGGGACCACGAAGGAAGGTGTGGTGGAAGGAATGTAGAAGGATGCATGGCGGAAGGCACTGCTGGAGGCGTGGCAGGAGGGGCGTGGCAGGAGGGGCGTGGCAGGAGGGGCGTGGCGGATTGGTGGCCGCTGTAGCCATTAAGGTGAGGGTATAACACACACCAACTTAGCGCGTTAACTCTGCACTCCTCGACATGTTCTTTCAATCCGCGGCACACACACACACACACACACACACACATACGAAGAAAGAACAAGGAGGACCATAGAGAGATCTAACCCTTGAAGCGTCACCCCTTTATAGAGGTAAGTCCCCCTCAAGTAGGACGTAGGGCCCTTGAGTGGTCGACCCCCCCCCTCCCACCCTCCCACCAACCTCTCTAATACGACTGAAGGTGTGAGTCAAATTAATTCTCCCTCTTCTTAAGTGTCAATGGTGAACACTTGTCCCTAACTGTTCCTCCATCGTCACCACCACTACCACCACCACCATCACCGCCGCTAACACCACCACAGCCGTAGTACCACCACCACCGTCACCACTACGACCGCCACCATATTATCACCATCACCGCCACTACTACTATTGATATCAGCACTGCTATCATTCCCCTTATTACTACTACTACTACTACTGCTACTACTTTTGCAACCAGTAAAACCCATGCAAGTAACACCACAAGGACCACAACCACGACCATTTTTTTTACAACCACAACACAACTCTTAAACCGCCCCACCACCTCCTCTATAACAACGTATGTCATACTCAACAGTAACTAACTCACAAATAAGAACAACTTCACCATATATCCTAACATAAAACAGTTTATAATTCCACCTACAGTCTAAAACCAACCCGACTAAACCAAAATAACCTGATTGTTATTGTAATTTGTGCCTGAATTTGAAAGATGTTGTTTTAATATACTGTACAAAAAAAGGCAAAACAAAAAAGTTCATATAATTTCTCCCTATATTCTACAAACAATAAAAAAAGATAATTTCATATAATTTTTCAATGTAATCTAAAAAACATATAATTCCCTATAATCTACCAACAGGAAAAAACAAAAATAAATGAATTTCCGTCACTGAAACATCACCTGAAGCTCAGACTAAAACAGGTGTATTTTTCCTCTATAGTTTAGAAATAAGAACGAAACCAGGCATAAATTCGTCATGTAACCACCAACATAAACATGACACAACATTGGCTGGACTATGACAACATACATCATGCAACAAAAACAGTCATTGTGGTATGCAAGGTATTTATGTTGCATGATCAACAAACAATGAAAAGTTGTCCACAGTGCGACAGTCGGTGGAAACTCAAGCTTTTTTAATAGGGTGTGGAAGGTTGAATGGTGTGAGAGGTTAATGGTAGGGCGGGTGCGTAACCTGTAATGGGGTCATCCTGTAATGGGGATAACCTGTACTGGGGTCAATCTGTAATGGGGTCAACCTGTAATAGGGTCAATCTGTAATGGGGTCAGTTTGTAAAAGGGTGAACCTGTGATGAGGTCAACCTGTAATAGGGTGAACCTGAAATGAAATCAACCTGTAATAGGGTGAACCTGAAATGAGATCAACCTGTAATAGGGTGAAGCTGTAATGAGGTCAACCTGTAATAGGGTGAAGCTGTAATGAGGTCAACCTGCAATAGGGTGAACTGTAATGGGGTCAACCTGTAATAGGATGAACATGTAATGAGGTCAACCTTTAATAGGGTAAACCCATAATGAGGTCACCCTGTAATAGGGTGAACTTGTAATGAGGTCAACCTGTTATAGGGTGAACTGTAATGGGGTCAACCTGCAATAGGGTGAACCTCCAAAAGGGTGAACCTGTAATGATCTCAACCTGTAATAGGGTGAACTTGTAATGAGGTCAACCTGTAATAGGGTGAACGTGTAATGGGGTCAGTCTGTAATAGGGTGAACCTGTAATTGGGTCAGTCTGTAATAGGGTTAACTCGTAATAAGGTCAAATTGTAAAATGGTCAATATGTGATCCGATTAGAAGACAGTCTAATCGGACTAACAGCAGATATAAGAGGCCAACTATTGATTTTCAGCGGCCCTCTCTGCTCTAAACAAGACAGCAACATAAGGTCATAAGTCTCTCACCTTACAAACGACTCTGATCAAATTCTATCGGTATGTAATTGACAACTAGCCCGATAAGTAGTGGTAATTTCGTACATATTTATTAATAATTGTAGTCGATAAATTACGAGTAAAAACCGTGAGGTACAGTACATCCACTTACCTAACTGACGAGAGGCAGAAAGGCATCGTAAATTCAGTCATTGTAAATAAATCACTTGTTCCCTCTGATGGCCCTGAAGAAGTGGTGTTGTATGCGATAATTACACGTATAGCCCGGTGGTGTTAACTAATCTACTGTATGTATGTGTGTATTGGGTTGCGTGTCTGTAAGTACTCAAATCAGGTATATATATAAGGTATATACCGATGTGTGTATGTGTGTAGTATTGGATATTATTTTTTGATAGAGGGATTGATCGTTTTATGTGCTGTATGTAAAGGCGTGTTTGTATGTGTGTGTTTGTAAAGGGTTGGTTGTATATATTTACTGATGGAGGTGTAGATGTGTTTGTCAATATACGCCAACACACACACACACACACACACACACACACACACACATACCACCACTCAACCATGGAAAGAAATGTATATATTGGATACCTCGACCAGACACTGAGGCGCAAACATAAAAGCAAACTTTATATAGAAGACCAAACGATAGTCCAGTAGATAGATGTAAGCACGCACTCACGCACGCCCACGAACTTATCCACGCACACACGCCCACACGCCCACACATACATATACCCACACACACCCACAAATCCACGAACTTATCCACGCCCACACACATACCCACACGCGCCCACGAACTTGTCCACGCACACACACACGCCCACACAGACACACGGGTAACCCATAAATCTTATACCTCAGTTAAACGAACGTATAAAACAAAATGAATAACGAATAACAGTAGAGATGAGTAACAGAGACTAACCAGCTTGTACTGTGGTGTTTCAGTTCAACACCATAATAGTTACTAACTCCGTGTCAGGTAAATATTGATCATAATAAATGTGGCAGGTTGTCTCAGGCTCTCCCCAGATCCAGAGCAACACAACATCACTCACTACCTTCTTTGTACTGTGACGTTAGCCCTGAGAGTCGCTTATCACCACATGACAACAATACAGAAATTTCACATAGACTCGGTGTATCATTCTCCACTCTCTCAGTAGCGTCGCTTAACAAAACCTTATACGCGGGGAATGTTAGTTTATAGATGTTAAAGGGTTATGTTTACTGTGGTTATTATCAGCCATGAAAACTGTGTTAGGTTAAAGCAAGGTTAACTCTTTCAACACTCCCGATAACAAATATTTTAAGGTTGTGATAATAAACACTCCGCCGCTAAAACAAACGTCAGCAATATCCCGGATCTGACAGAAGACACAGACAAGGGTGAGACTATACGGGGCCTCTCCTCCTGCCATACCAACTCACACTCCCGCGAAGACAAGTTAAAGGCGTGAATAATATATTAACTATATCTAAATTGCCATTCAGAAGTGAGCTGACAATCTGTGTAAGGGTATCAATAAATACTATAGTAAGTTAACATAGGATAATACTACAGCAAGGTACCGCAGGATAATACTATAGCAAGGTCCTGCAGGATAATACTGTAGCATGTTACCGCAGGATAACACTGTAGCATGTTACCGCAGGATACACACACACACACATACACACAAACACATAAGATATAAACACATGACATATACACTTATAATTAATACATAATAACACACGGATATACCATACATATATGGTACACAGTAGCACATGACATACACATATAATATACACACACACACACACACACACACACACACACACACTATTTTATAATCATTTTCTGAGGGAGAGACAGACACTCAAGCGATCATTTTGAATCTTAGAAGAAAAAAAGTATTGAGGCCACTTTGGCAGTCTTTCCAACTCGCTGCCAACTACGTGATATATAATGACTATAAGTACAGATTTTGTTAATTTCACTGAGCGATAAATATGTTAAAGATTTATCCATTATGATAAAAGTTGAAGAAATGGCTTCAGATTTCAGAGTTAACAACAATTCAGATTTTTTTTACCAGATTTATTAAATTTGTACGTAAATCACAACAGTATTCTCGGCACATAATACAAAAATACAGGATTTTCTCACATAATATAAAAAAATACAGTATTTTCATCACATAATACAAAAATACAGTATTTTCGTCACAATAAAAAATACAGTATTTTAATTACATAATATTAAATATACAATATTTCATCACATTACTCAAAATAATATAGTTCTTTCATCATATACAATAATACAACAATAGTTTCACCACATTATCAAGTAGTACTATCATCACATAACTCATAAGTACCGTCTTCTACAATACATGTTACTTTATCATATGTGGCGGAGGATTGCCTCCGTCACCCGGCGCCACCTATCTTGCTCATTATTAAATCACAAAAGTCATTTCCATCCAATTTACGCCTAATGCCCGACCGAAGGCTGTTCCTATATAATTCCGGGAGTACTGGGAATCTGATTGGTGGAGTATATGATGCAATTTAAAATCGTTCGTTCACCTGAAACATGGAAAATATGTACTGGAGATGCAAGTAACTTTTACTCAGGGCATGTTCATATCAAAGGTACATAAAGTACAGGAACGCTAAATTTCATGAGGCTACAATATCATTAAATACATAGATACACTTACACATTCAAGTGTACAATGTAGATGTACGTGTATCCTCTATTGCTCCGTTGATAGCACTTAGCTGCCTCATTCCCGCCTCAACGAGACTTTCTAAGGATTTCACTAATAGGCAGGTCTTCTATACACGTTTCCTGGTGTCAGCGAACTTTGACAAACGCTTCTCACGTTTTCTGTTTCCGTGGGATTTCATCGAAGTCCCCCCCCCCCCCCCCCCCCCAATCTAAAAAAACCGCTTCGCACTTCAGTAGGTCTCCTTCACTGTCCTGACACGTTAGTAAACAGACTTGACCATCGTGCTACGTAGAGTTAGTGCGTAAGCCATGAGCAAACCATACTAGCTCAGCTTACAAGGAGGTGACGGAGGTGAATGGCAACCCGTGTGAGAGGTTACAGTCCAGGAACCAAATTTCTGTTTACCAAAATATGACATTGACCTCTGATCTAATGAACTGAAACTATATAATATATATATATATATATATATATATATATATATATATATATATATAAATATATATATATATATATATATTCCTTTTATCGATGCATGTCAACTCATATCAAGATCCGAGGGTCAATATTCTAATTCAAGTAATAATGATCTTGTGATAAAATGACCCTAAAGTTACTAAATGTCTTCTGGGACCTATGTAATACATTCATCTATATAAAGAACCTAAAGTATGGTTCGAAAACCATAATTATTATTATTTTTTTTTTAGTAATAATGACGCTGACCTTCAACCCAGTGAATTTAAAGTCAACAGGGATCTTTTACTCCCTAGGGGTAGGGTTACCTGAGCAACATCATGGAAATTTATGGTAAAAAATCGAGTTACGGTTTGGAGGTCACAAAGTTAATAGACGGACGGACGGACGGACGTCCAATGCCCATATTACTCTTTGGGAAATGCTGATGTATAAAACATCGGAAATATGAAGAGAAAAACATTCTTTAGAAACATATAAAGACCTCTTATAAATTCCAACATCAACCTAACCTAACCTGAGTTACATTAGGTTAGGGTGTTTATTGTTTGATCATCAGGTAAAACAGTGATCTCTCTGGGGAAATGTTTTGGTTTTATTGACGAAGAAAATAGGAAACTTTTGAGGGGTTTTTTGACGAAGAAAAATACTATATTTTTAATGACTAAGAAACTAAGACAAAGTATTGTTGCTTTATTAACAGACAAACAAAGTAAATAAACAACACTATGACCTTAGTGAAAAAACAAATGTCATGGCTGAATTTCATGTGTATAAGGACGAAGAACACAGAGATTTTGCACAAGTGACAGGGTATTTCAGGACACTGAACTAGAAATTATTATTTACAATCAAGCTCAAGGCAGTTTTAATCCGACGGAAATGAATTTTGCTGATTCTCACCGGCTGATCCAAAACGATTACGAAGAATCATTTGAATCAGAACAAAATTGAAATACAAGAGATTTGTCCTTTAAAGAACTATATTCCATGTGACAAGAAGTAAGGGAAGAATAAAAGCAATGTTTGAAAATCATTCCCGAAATCCTCTCTTTAAGCATCTACTATTTGTGTTAGGAAAAATAAATAATAGTCAATGTTTCTTAAGTCTTCTTTAACAAAAAAACAATAACAAAAATCAACAAAACCTTCAAATTCGCTTTTATTTTCCCTATAACTAGTGTAATCGACAGTTAAGTCCTTTTATTAAGAGAATTAACCAAATAAAAGTGCGTTCATTACTCAAGTCGACAAAAATGAAACACAATTCCAGATTTGGTTTTTAAGTTACCTGTGTTCCGACAATTTCAATCAGTAGGAATTTTGTTTTTAGAAGGCAACAGTGGTGCCATCCGAGAGAAGCAGTCTCTTGGTCCATACTGTCCAGGAGATAGTATGTTGGCTCGTACTGTCCAAGAGACGGTCTGATGGTCCATACTGGTCAAGAGATGATCTGTTGGGCCACACTATGGTCCATACTGTCCAAGAGATGGTCCGTACTATCTGCGGTCCGGGTTGGTCAAGTGAGATCATTCGTAGATCCGTAATGTCAAAGGGAAACGGTCTGTAGGCCCTTTAAAACTGTCTCTAGGTCCGTAATGTCCAGGTGACACGGTCTGTAACTCGGTAGTGGGGATGTGATCCATAGGTCAGCGATGTCCTGTGTCTGAGGTAGTCATTAGTAGTGACATGAATTAACAATTACAACCTTAAGCACGGTCAGGGGATGATAAGCCTATAGAAGGAGAAGTCTTATATGTGGGAGCCTTAGATGAGGGGAAAACCTAAAATGAGGGGAGAGCCTAAGATGGAGGGAAGCTTTACATGAGGGGAGAGCCTTAGATGAGGGGAGAGCCTTAGATGAAGGGAGAGCCTTAAATGAGGGGAGAGCCTTAGATGAAGGGAGAGCCTTAAATGAGGGGAGCGCCTTAGATGAGGGGAGAGCCTTAGATGAGGGGAGAGCCTGGAAAACCTAAAATGAGGGGAGAGCCTAAGATGGAGGGAAGCTTTAGATGAGGGGAGAGCCTAAAATGAGGGGAGAGCCTAAAATGAGGGGAGAGCCTTAGATGAAGGGAGAGCCTTAAATGAGGGGAGAGCCTTAGATGAGAGGAGCCTCAGATAAGGGGAGCCTTAGATGAGGGAAGAGCCTTAAATGAGGGGAGAGCCTTTGATGAGGGGAGAGCGTTAGCCGAGGGGAGAGCTTGTATGAAGGAGCCTTAGGTGAGGGGAGAGCCTTAGATGAGGGGAGCCTTAGATAAGGGGAGCCTTAGATGAGGAGCCTTAGATGAGGAGCCTTAGATGAGGGAGAGCCTTAGAGAGAGAGCTAGGAGGGAGCCTTAGATGAGGGTAGCCTTAGATGAGGGGAGCCTTAGATGAGGGGAGCCTTAGATGAGAGAAGAGCCTTAGATGAGAGAAGAGCCTTAGATGAGAGAAAAGCCTTAGATGAGGGGAGCCTTAGATGAGAGAAGAGCCTTAGATGAGAGGAGAGCCTTAGATGAGAGGAGAGCCTTAGATGAGGGTAGCCTTAGATGAGGGTAGCCTTAGATGAGGGGAGCCTTAGATGAGAGGAGAGCCTTAGATGAGAGAAGAGCCTCAGATGAGAGGAGAGCCTTAGATAAGGGAAGCCTAACTATGGGAGGTTTTGGTGAAGGGATGACTTAGATGGAAAAGATTTAAATGAGGGGGAGCTTTACTTGAGCTTTAAATGAGGGGAGGAATTGGTTGGAAGAACAGACAAAAATGCAGACGCCAGTTAGTGGTGGATACAAGCATAGATACAAGTGCAGGTACCAACTGTGGCAACTTGGCTGATGCAATAAGTAGAGGATGAAATACAATAACATAGAGAGTGAAATTAACTTTGATATCCATGCCAACGTAGGAAACAATTATGGCAATGAAGAGAATTTGGGAATCCTAGAGACAAACGATAAATACAGAGGGAGAAAACGGGTAAGAAGGATAGAGGGAGCAGAGGAAAGGAAGAGGTGGAAAGGAGGTAGAATACAAGAGGATGAGGAAGCGAGAAAGGGAAAAAAAAAGAGGTCATGGGGGGGGGAAGGAAGAAGGGGGTTAGAGAGTAGGGGTCAGGGGGGAAAAGATGGGTTTATGGATAGGGGGAGAAAAAAGGTGGAGAGAGAAAGGGAAGGGCGAAAGACGGAAGGGGAAGGGGTAAAGAGAAAAGAGGAAGGGGGGAAACACAGAATGGATCAAGGGAAGGGGAGAAGAGAAAAAGGGTCAGGGGGGAGGGGTTCGGCTACGGGTTCCGGCTATGTTTATATCAGGAGGCGGTGGTGTGTTTAGATCTCCGGTAAATACTACGGGAAGGGAGGTAAGCAGAGCAGTCCCTCCCTCCCTCTGCTGCTGGGGAAGGAAGCAGGAGGAGAGAGCGGGGAAAGGGAGGGAAGGAGGGAGGGAGGATGAAGACGAGGAGAAAGGCGAATGGGAAAGGAGGAGGAGGTGTGGTTGAGGAATTGGAGGAAAAAATATGAGGGAGGCTGAATAGGAGAACACACACACACACACACACACACACACACACACACACACACACACACACACACACACACTGCTAAAATGATTTAAAAGTAAAAACAAAAATTCCCAAGAGTAAAAACAAAAAAAAAAAAAAAAAAAAAAAAATCTAGGCTCGCAAGGTGAGTCATAAGAATCATTCCTGTCTTCAATAATACCATCTTTTTTTTACTTATGAACTGATCAATTGAGTCACCCAAAGACCACGTAATTAACAAAATATATCCTCAATAATAAAAGACGTAATAACAAGAGATAGAGGCCAGTGTCTGATTAGTTTGTGGTGTCAATTATTTACAGGGGATATTCGTGGCTCAAATTATAGCAGGAAGAGGTTGTCATAATTCAGGGTTACGTTGTTGATTATATTGAACGTGTGGGTTAAAATATGTTCAGGGTTGCGTTGATGGTGTATACCGAATGTGTGGGTTATAATATGTTCAGGGTTGCGTTGATGGTGTATACTGAATGTGTGGGTTATATGATCAGGGTTATGCTGAAGGTTTTGATGCTCAACACTCCTGGAATGATGTCATAAATCAGGCTTACGGTAATGACTACCCTGAACACGCTTTCATAAATCAGGGTTATATTGACCATACTGCCACAAGTCCAGGATTATACTGAACACGCTGTCATAAATCAGGTTTAACTGTCGGCTACACTGTACACCTTGCCATCGATCAAGGTTACACTGAAGATATGAAGCTGCTTACGTAATGTTCACATGTCTGTTTGAGGCTGTGTCTACTTTGTCCTCGTAGGTGGCATGTAGGAGTGAGTTAACGTGTAGACGAACATGTAAAATTGTATCTCTCTCTCTCTCTCTCTCTCTCTCTCTCTGGCACAATGGCTTCTGGTCTCGCTCCGTCAACAATCCCTCACTAGCTTGTACACAATGTGGAATGTTCACGATGATGGGTGGACACACACACACACACACACACACACACACACACACACACTTCCAGCTGTCTTTTCGCCCAGCTGTTCTCTACACTACCATGACACCACACGAAGCGGTTCGGATCCTTTACAGTAAAACCTTTTTAATGAGACTATTTGGGTCATCTGCTTCTTAACCTCGTAAGTGCGACTAAACCAGGTCTTGTCGCTTCCATCAGACATGTTCTCTTTCTCAATTTTTATTTGTTGATAACTATTTTTTGTACTAATGTAAAATATAGTAGCAACAATACACTGTCCATCTATACCTATTACAACTTCAACAACCAGGTCACCTACAACCAGTGTGGCCTTGTAGCGCAGTTAACACATTACATCATCAACAACCACTCACGACCTCTTCCCCTGTGAGAGTAATCACCCCTCACTCACGACCTCTTCCCCTGTGAGAGTAATCACCCCTCACTCACGACCTCTTCCCCTGTGAGAGTAATGTTCAGATCACATGTACAGTCTGGCGGACACATTTAAGTCTTCTCGTCCACCAAAACCACTCCGACACTGACCCCCTTAACTACGTCAAACACTTGATTTAAACACTCGGACATTTTCTCCGAGTCTCTGTATGCTCCATTCTTCTCCGCTTGCGCGTTTTTTCACGAACGTCTCTCAACATGTCCACTTCAGGCGCGGGCAACGAGTCCTGCTAGCAATTTGGCAGAATCCACGCGTATGTGGGTCTGGCGTGCGTTTATTGGTCGGTCGGTTGGTTGGTCGGTTCTCTCTCTTTCTCTCTGCGAAAGCTAAACACAGACTAGATAATACTTACCCGTAAGGCAATATTACTGTACCTGTACTTGATAACACACAATAAATAAAATCTGCCTCAGGCGCGATATTTTCCAGCAAAAAAATAATACAATAAATTCAAATTGAAATAAAAATAAATAAAACCCTTGATGCAGATAATCTCTCTCTCTCTCTCTCTCTCTCTCTCTCTCTCTCTCTCTCTCTCTCTCTCTCTCTCTCTCTCAGTTTACACAGGACTAAAACACACCAAAACGACCCAGTATATGAATCGTGAAGTCTCTGAGAGGGTTTCAATCTGACGACAATAATTTATTAATTAAGGCAGCCAACAGAGGTGGTGGGATGAACATGACTTTGTTGATATGATCTACTTTATTATATCAACAGGTAGAAGGCCATGACATATTACTTTCACGTTGTTTATTGTAGTTTTTAATTAATCATTGTCTATATATAACTATTTAAAGAAGTTGTGTTGTGAACATGATATTATTCAACCAGGGACCTCTCTGTAAACTATGTCTATCATTATATGTGTGTCTTCTTGCTTTATAATGGATTTCATCATCATAATCATCATTCTTCTTCATTGTCATTCATCTTCATCTCCCCCTCTAACAAGCAATTAACAATTAATCGTCACTCCTTCCATTCTGAGCCAATTAACTTGAAACTTGACAGACTTGTACCTTTATTCTATACACTTTGACATTTATTTTTCTCTCTAATATTACCTTTTTGGGGGATTCTGTCGGGGTCAGAGGGCGAGCGTTAATGAGGATAACATGTTAAAGTTACCGGGCAATATTGACCTCTATTCTATATTACTCGGATCATTTTATTCCACCTGATATAACACAGAATTATATTACCCATATTATACCACCTCATATAACACAAAACTTAATAATTACTCATAATTACCTAATATAACACAGACCAATTTTACTATATAATGTTGATATGAAATTGTTCAGATATGTTTTAGTGACATATTATTCCATCAGGTGTACAGATGTAGCATATTACTTTCAATAAATTTGTCTTTGTCTGTTAAATTATATGATGCTATGTGAGTGACCCATTGACGCCAGGGTGGAGGAGGAGGGTATAGTGTACAACAACCCGTACCTCACTCACACACACGCGCACACACACGCGCACACGCACACACACGCACACACACACACACGCGCACACACACACACACACACATACACGGTAATAGTCCTTATTGTGGTAGTAGCAGTAATAAGTATTGGAGTGATGGTGGTGGTAGTGGTGGTAGTGGTAGTGCTGGTAGTAGTAGTGGTGGTAGTAGTAGTGGTGTTAGTAGTGGCTGTAGTAGTGGTGGTGGCGGTGGTATTAGAAGTGGTTGTAGATGTACTGCCAGTAACAGTATTGGTGGTAGTGGTAGTAGTTGCAGTGGTGGTAGTGGTTGTAGTAATTGTACTAATGGTGGTAGCTGTGATGGTAGTGTTGTTGGCAGTGATAGTAATGGTGGTAGTGGTGGTGGTAACGCTGGTAGTAGTGGTAATAGTAGTGGAAGTGGTAGCGATGGTGGTAATGGTAGTGATGGTGACAGTGGTAATGATGGTGGTAGTGTAAGCGATGGTAGTAGTGATAGTGATGGCGATAGTGGTAATGGTGGTGATAGTGGTAGTGACAACGATATTGATGGTGGTATTGATAGTGATAGTGATTGTGGTAGTGATTGTGGTAGTGATGGTGGTGGTAGTGGTGGTAGTGATGGTGGTAGCAGCGTAGGAAAGAGACGAGTGAAGGTGTCAGTCATCACCCCGTAGTCTCCGAGACACATGCCGGAAGAACCAGTCATAACTCGGCTATAATAAATACTTGGTTGTAATTGGTGCCTTTTGCCCGTTGTAAATATCCCGCTCTGGCATTAATGAACTTTTTGTCTTATTTTTTCGGGCTGGAACTGCCGCCACTCCGAGACTCCAATTGGCGACCCTGAGAGGCGTTGTACCCAATCGTAACTCTCCTCTTGATATATACTTCTTTTTGATTGGTGCTTCTCGCTCCGGCTAAATCATAGGTATTGCATGAATTTATTTTTAGATTGCAATTTCGATTCCCAACGTTCAAATGGGAAAATGTGGGGATTCCTACACGACGGTCTAAATGCACATTTTTTCTATGAAGAACTCACGCCATTTGTCCCGGCGGTAATGGACGACTGACGCTGACGGCTTGCGTGTGTTGGCCGGGAAACGACTGACGGCATTTGTCGACAAAACATAATGGAAATTCGAAGTTATTTAGGAAAAAAGGCTCGTCAATAGATCACACTGGTGGCCATCATTAAGACCACGATCAAAATCAGACAAGGAAATACATCACCACTAGATCACTCCACAGATATAAACGTACAGTATTAACCACCACAAGAGACTGGAGGCATTAGTAGTTCATCATGTCCGGGGCCAACCACCAGCCAAGGTTATGGTGGACAAGTTCTAACTCAAGGTAACAATGACAACCCAGGGAGTCTTATCCTCGGGGAACAAAGGGTGATATCCTCCACTCCTGTACAGTATGTCGCCTGGCTGCCAGGTACTACCCCACCAATACTTATATATATATATATATATATATATATATATATATATATATATATATATATATATATATATATATATATATATTCACTGAAGGTTGAAGACCTTCCACAATCTTGACTACAGTCTCACCAATCCACCACTGTGTACCTTCCTCGTATCATGTATACCTTAATTTAGTCTATTCCTACCTCATGAGACACAATCCAGCATCTCCTTAGTCAAATTTTCTGCAAATTTCGCTAAACTTTTTTCTTTAATTTACCGACAACAATTTACTTAAATATACATATTCCTTGACTTTCTCTTGTATTAAATCAGTGACCTCAGTTGGCTAGGAGTCGGTATACTCCTCCATCATCACTTCAGTTTAAGTCAAGTTTATTTTCAATTCTCTTTCTCTGTCCTTTTACTTGTTTCATCACTTCCTGTACTTGTGTACGTAACTTTGAGGTTTTTGATGCAAGCATTATGACGTCGTGGGGAGCGAAGCTGACTCCGTAAGCGACCGTGATATTTAAACCAGTGCCCCCTAACCCAGTGATCAGAAAAGTTTCTCCACAATACCGTCAACATCTGTGGTGAAACAGTGCGACCTGAACTTACTTCTCTGGATCATGAATTCTCACCATCTTTGTGCAAGTTGATTATAAAAGTATTATTCTCGTGTATGTCAATCTAGGTCTCTGATGCCTTAAGCAAGTCTAACACACCGTAATTACTGAATGAAATTAATCTTTTATAATATCTGAATAATGTGGTAATCATTATTTACTGCATCTCCACAACACTTCCTGGACAACATACAAAATATCCACAGTAAAAGCATGACTGGTAACTGTGTGTTCTCCCCACACCTACTAACACCCATATATTTTTCCATAGTATAATGAATATAATCAATTGATCACACTCGTCATTAACACCGTTCAACTTGGTAAATAAATACTTCAAATAATTCCTCAATCTGTATAAAATTGTTTCTTAAATATTCGAAGCCAATTGGATAATTTTTTCTTTAAAACTTTTACTCGTTTTAACAGTTTTATTCAGCGAACCTGTGATGACCACAGGCGTTCACCTGACACCGTCAAGCATATGCCGGGGTTTTTCATAGAAAAACGCCATTAAAATTATAGTTCTTTTCGGATTTCACCAAAATCACCTCCTGTTAAGGTTTATTCACAAAGCATTAAATACTTTCGTCTGTTCTTCAAATTCAACGTGAGGAATGACTCATTTATTTCGTGCACTAACAACAAACTTTCCTACTTAAATGTATTATATATTTGATACAATATACACTCATCGAACAATAACAATAACCTTCCTTAATGTCAGTTTAATATTCACGATACGTAATTTGATTTATCCCGACACGAAAGGCATCACAGATTGATAGAATACATCCCTTCATCAAACTACAAATTCATATCAAACTGTTTATCAATATATTAATGGGACGTAATTTCATGTTTGTGACGCACCGAGGCCAGTACACCCGACCATCTACACCAGGTGTCAAAATTAAGTGTATTGTTGATCACTGTAAACACCTGTCCGTGATTTGTCGCTCTAATAGCTAAGACGGAAAGTAATAATGTTAATGTAATTAGTTTTTCAAATAATTTTTTCCCAACACAGCAGCAACATGTGTTTAGATTCGAATATCAAAATATGGCTAGGAAATTTTCCTAGTTTTAGTGTATAATGTAAATGTCGCGCTTTTTTTGAGCACCAGCACGAGCAATCACCATTGCCTGTCTTTCCTTACACCAGACGAACGACAGCCTCCTCTACTGCTAGCAGTGGCGCTCCTTCATTGTCAATGTAATAAGTCAAAGTTAGTAAGTAAGTTGTCCTAGCAAGACTGTATCCTGGGTGATGGTGGTGGTAGTGATGGTCTCCGGGTGATGGTGGTTATGGTCTCCGGGTGATGGTGGTGATGGTCTCCGGGTGATGGTGGTGATGGTCTCCGGGTGATGGTGGTGATGGTCTCCGGGTGATGGTGGTGATGGTCTCCGGGTGATGGTGGTTATGGTCTCCGGGTGATGGTGGTGATGGTCTCCGGGTGATGGTAGTGATGGTCTCCGGGTGATAGTGGTTATGGTCTCCGGGTGATGGTGGTGATGGTCTCCGGGTGATGGTGGTGATGGTCTCCGGGTGATGGTGGTGATGGTCTCCGGGTGATGGTGGTGATGGTCTCCGGGTGATGGTGGTGATGGTCTCCGGGTGATGGTAGTGATGGTCTCCGGGTGATAGTGGTTATGGTCTCCGGGTGATGGTCTCCGGGTGATGGTGGTTATGGTCTCCGGGTGATGGTGGTGATGGTCTCCGGGTGATGGTGGTGATGGTCTCCGGGTGATGGTGGTGATGGTCTCCGGGTGATGGTGGTGATGGTCTCCGGGTGATGGTGGTGATGGTCTCCGGGTGATGGTGGTGATGGTCTCCGGGTGATGGTGGTGATGGTCTCCGGGTGATGGTGGTGATGGTCTCCGGGTGATGGTAGTGATGGTCTCCGGGTGATGGTGGTTATGGTCTCCGGGTGATGGTGGTGATGGTCTCCGGGTGATGGTGGTGATGGTCTCCGGGTGAGTCGCTGGAGATGTTGGACTGGTCTGCGGTACTGGGGAGGAAGGGAAGGTAAGTGGCGGTGTGGGAGGACATTATGTCAGCCACTCATCAACTGGGTGACTGGTTACTCTCACGACCTCGAGGCCTTCAATTCTCAGACCTTCGTTACGTTAAATTTTCTCCACTAGTACTAAATGGGAGATGTTATAACCTAGTGTGATTGCATCATTAAAACCTACGACACTATATCAACAGCCAACATGACTCCAAGATTGTGTTGTGACTCTACCCATACCTAAGATGCGTTTTCTTATCTCCAGTTGAGAGACGGAGGGGTGGGGAGGTAAGGTGGAATCACTGAGAATCTGGACCGAGGGTTGAATCTTTGTGCATCATAATAAACGACTCTACGAACTCATAACGAACGAGCCTCGTGCTTGTTGATAGCCAGTATAGTTATACGGTCGCGGGTGACTTATTATCTGAGCTTATTTAGTGCCTATTACTAATGGGAAGATTGCAGGCAATTCAGAAAGCAATATTGCCAGTCCCATGACCATCCAAAGACGATTAAAGAGTAAAATGACCCGAGTAAGGACGCAGAAAGACGCTGGTAGTACCCGGGAACTATCTACACGCCCACACACGACCCGGGAACCACCCACACGCCCACACATGACTCGGGCACCATCCACACGTCCAAACATGGCCCTAGCACCACCCAGACACGACCCAGAGACCATCCACACGCCCACACACGACCCGGGCACCATCCACACGCTCACACACGACCCGGACACCAACCACACGCCCACAAACGAACCGGGCACCATCCACACGCCCACACACAACCCGGGCACCACCCACACGCCCACAAACGAACCGGGCACCATCCACAAGCCTACACACGACCCAGTTACCACCCACACGCCCACACAAGACCCGGGCACCACTCAGTCAGGACCAGGGCACCACCCACACAGTACCCAGGCACCACCCACACAGTACCCAGGCACCACCCACACAGTACCCAGGCACCACCCACACAGGACCCAGGCACCACCCACACAGTACCCAGGCACCACCCACACAGGACCTAGGCACCACCCACACAGGACCCAGGCACCACCCACACAGGACCCAGGCACCACCCACACAGGACCCAGGCACCACCCACACAGGACCCAGGCACCACCCACACAGGACCCAGGCACCACCCACACAGGACCCAGGCACCACCCACACAGTACCCAGGCACCACCCACACAGGACCCAGGCACCACCCACACAGGACCCAGGCACCACCCACACAGGACCCAGGCACCACCCACACAGGACCCAGGCACCACCCACACAGGATCCAGGCACCACCCACACAGTACCCAGGCACCACCCACACAGGACCCAGGCACCACCCACACAGTACCCAGGCACCACCCACACAGGACCCAGGCACCACCCACACAGTACCCAGGCACCACCCACACAGGACCCAGGCACCACCCACACAGGACCCAGGCACCACCCACACAGTACCCAGGCACCACCCACACAGGACCCAGGCACCACCCACACAGGACCTAGGCACCACCCACACAGGACCCAGGCACCACCCACACAGTACCCAGGCACCACCCACACAGTACCCAGGCACCACCCACACAGGACCCAGGCACCACCCACACAGGACCCAGGCACCACCCACACAGGACCCAGGCACCACCCACACAGGACCCAGGCACCACCCACACAGTACCCAGGCACCACCCACACAGGACCCAGGCACCACCCACACAGTACCCAGGCACCACCCACACAGGACCCAGGCACCACCCACACAGGACCCAGGCACCACCCACACAGGACCCAGGCACCACCCACACAGTACCCAGGCACCACCCACACAGTACCCAGGCACCACCCACACAGGACCCAGGCACCACCCACACAGTACCCAGGCACCACCCACACAGGACCCAGGCACCACCCACACAGTACCCAGGCACCACCCACACAGGACCCAGGCACCACCCACACAGGACCCGGGAACCACCCACACACCCACACAGTACCCGGGAACCACCCACACGCCCACACAATACCCGGACAAGACTCATATTCCCACACAGGAATCAGGCACCACCCACACGCCCACACAGTACCCGGGCACCATCCACACGTCCACATTAGCATCCGGGCACCATCCACACACATGGGCACCACCCACACTTGACCCAGGCAACACCCTCATATGACCCAGGAGCCACCCACACTCCCACACAGTATCCAGGCACCACCCGCACGCCCACACATTACCCGGACATCACCCACACAGGACTCGGGCACCACCCACTCGCTCACACAGTATCCGGGCACCACCCACACGCCCAAACAGTACCCAGACACAACCCTCATATGACCAGGGCACCACCCACACGCCCACAAAGTACCCGGGCATCATCACACAGGACCCGGGTACCACCCACACGACCACACAGTACCCAGGCACCGCCCTCATATGACTTGGGCACCACACAGACGCCCACACATTACCCAAGCACCAACCACACGCCCACACTGTATCCGGGCACCACCCACACGGCCAAACAATACCCGGGCACCACCTCCACAGTACTCGGGCACCACTTACATGCCTACAGAGTACTTGGGCACAACTCACACAGTAGCCGGGCACCATCAACACGCCCAAATTGTATGCGGGCACCACCCACACGCCCATACAGTGCCCGAGCACCACCCACACGCCTACACAATGCCCGGGCACCACCCACACAGGACTCGGTCATCACTTACATGCCTACACAGTACTTGGGCACCACCCACACAGTAGCCAGGCACCACCCACATGCCCATACAGTATCCGGGCACCACCCACACATGACCCGGGCACCAAGCACACCTCCTAGACCACTGATTTTACAAGATGTCCGCGTTAATCTCCTTCCCCCCTTATGAAGACGTGAGAATGCATCTAATAACGGTAAAGCCTCGGTATAACTTGTACACCGTGAAAACAACCATCTTGGGGTAATATGTTTTAAAATCACACTGAGCATTGTTCTTCAGTTATGAGGAAAACAAGCATTATTTCTCATCAAAGCTTGTACCACAAAGCACTTCCATTATAGGTAGATGGCGAGCGAACCTACAGTACGTCTGGCGAACCTACCATGAACTCGTCACTGAGGGGCAGAGAAACATCATTAAAGGGTGGAAAAAAAAAACCCGCCAGGCTAGATTGTTTGCTCGTGCTGGTGATGTTCTTACGGTACGAATCTTATGTTCTTCACAGTCCCAAGGTTAAAGAGTTTCTTACACATACATCACCTGTCTCCTCTACCCGGCAGGTACCAAACTGTGAGTCTTTTACCTGTGTATTACTGCCGTGTCTACCAATTAGCTACTTCACTTACGAGTCCTCTACCAGTGAATGATCAAGCGCTACCATGACTCTACCAGTGAATGATCTAACTCTACCATGACTCTACCAGTGAATGATCTAACTCTACCATGACTCTACCAGTGAATGATCTAACTCTACCATGATTCTACCAGTGAATGATCAAACTCTACCATGACTCTACCAGTGAATGATCAAACTCTACCATGACTCTACCAGTGAATGATCAAACTCTACCATGACTCTACCAGTGAATGATCTAACTCTACCATGACTCTACCAGTGAATGATCTAACTCTACCATGACTCTACCAGTGAATGATCAACTCTACCACGACTCTACCAGTGAATGATCAAACTCTACCATGACCCTACCAGTGGATGATGTAACTCTACCACGACTCTACCATGGACGATCTAACTTCACTGTACACCTTTTTCCTCCTCCATCAATCCGTCCCCAAGTGCCGCGCGAAGCTCAAGAGGAGGAGGAGGAGGAGGAGGTACTCGGTGATTATTCTTGTTAGTTCGTCAAAGGTATTGGCTCTCTCTCTCTCTCTCTCTCTCTCTCTCTCTCTCTCTCACCTCACCCTGTCCCGTCTTTCTGTCCTACAACAGGTGCCCGCCCCCGCGCCTCTCCCTCAACAGTGTGTGACGGCGGGGCTCTGTCTAACAGGACGGCCGGCGCTGTCTGGAGACCAAACCGTGGGTTGGTGTTAAGAGATTTGCAACGTGTTATAATATGCATCGGTTCCCTAATGCCTTATCCAGAAGTGCAACGTGTACTTAGCCCAGTGAAGGAGGAGAGGGAAGGAGGGGAAGGGGAAAGGGGAGTGGTGAGGGAATAGAAAGGGGAGGGAAAGGGAAAAGAGGAAAGGGGAAGGGAGAAGGGAGAATGAGATAAAGAGGGGAAGGAACGGGAAGGGTATGAAGAGGGGAGTGAAGAGGGAATGGGGTTTTTGAAAATATCTTTAGTATACCTCTTCTCCCCTCCTACCAAACCAATTATGAAACGCTTCTTCCTTCTCTCCCACTCCCTATTTTACTACTAATTCTCTTCCCCACTCCTTATTTTACCTCTTATTCCCTTCCTCACTCTTCATTCTACCTTTAATTCTCGCTCTCACTCCCTATTTTCCTTCTAATTGTCATCCTCATTCCCTATTTCACCTCAAATTTTTTCCCCTCTTCCTACTTTATCTTCAGTTCTTTTCCTCACCTCCCATTTTACTTTAATTCTCTTCTTCACTTCTCCCTTTCATCCCTCCATCTTTTTTCTTCTTCTTACAACTCCTTCTTGCCTCTTCACCATCCACCACACTCTTTCTTCCTCCTCCTGTCCCTATGATCAACTCCCCCCTCCCCCCCTTCCCCCCTCCCTTCTACATCCAATCCTCACCTCATCTATCCCTTTACTCTCCAATCCGTTCCCTTTGCTCTTAGGCTCCATCCCCCTCCATACAGAAGCTTACTTAACCAGTCCAATAACATGTGAGAGACGCTGTGATTGGCTACTTTCATGCGGTTTTGGCTGTTAAAACAACCCTAATTATTCCTTTACACATTATTTCTATGCAGTTAATAACACAGGGTAGAAAACCGCACTAAATAACCGCAGAGTGAGATATAACACCGAATGGATAACCGCAGAAGATAACATCATTAAAGATTGTTGTCTTCTCTTCACTGCAGGATAGAGGTGTTCTCAAGGTGTTTAATGAGTATGTCGGTGTAATCTTGTGACGCATGACGGAGAAAAGAGATGTTACACTTAAGACATAACATCATTAAATACAGATATTTTCTCAACGTGATCACATGACAACACAACACAACACCTGGAGACGAGTTAATTTTCTTATCCGTTCTCGAGTTTAATCTACGAAAATCCGAAGATTTTAATGGAGAAGGAGTGAAGTGAAGAACGAGGTAGGAAGAAGACGAAGAAGAAAGAAGAAATAAACAGGTAGAGGAGGAGGAAGTGACGGAGGAAGAGGTAGATGGACAACACGAGAAACAGGAGGAAAATATAATAATCAGTGAGTATGACAAAATAATATACCTGGGGAGGGTAATGACCTACACGTACTGGGTGACTTGGGAACAATAACAGACCCAAGTGAACTTCAATCAATCCACGTGCAAAAAACACCTGAGGACATGTTTATACCGAATAACCCCCCCCCCCCCAAGGAAAAAAAAAATAAATAAATAAATAAATAAATATATATATAGGCTATATATATATATATATATATATATATATATATATATATATATATATATATATATATATAATATATATATATATATATATATATATATATATATATATATATATATATATATATATGCAAGTAAATCACTGTAGGTGCGCGTGATCTAGGTATATGCTGATAACCACCAGGAAAGAAGAAAACACGAAAGCTCTTGGGAACTTCGTGTTTTCTTCTTTCCTGGTGGTTATCAGCATATATAAATATATATATATATATATATATATATATATATATATATATATATATATATAATAATTAATTTACCCCACTTTCTTACCATTTAACTTACCCCTTCACATACTTTTTATCTCCCTTTAAATTATCTCTTAAAAAAATATCTATTGTCTAAGTATTAATAATTTTGTAACGTTTACTTAAACTCTTACTTAGATTTGCCGTCAAGACATGATCCACACTGTTTCGGTCCCCTTGTTTCACCTTAATACAACCCATGTTGTATTGCTTCCCTCACTTATCAGATTATTGTTTATTAATTCTGCTGTAAAATATGTATATACTTATAGTATAAATGTTAAAAAATTGATAAATAAAGAAAGTGATAATCGTGGTAACATTCTCATATGTTTTTACTTACTGTACACCATGTTACGTGTACTACTGCAGATGATACTAAATGTTACAAAAGACTTCCTTGAGATAAATGTACAGTATATATCAGGTGCCTTCAAGAGAGCTCAGGTTCTCAACTGGCTCAGCCATGTTAATATTATCCACTCTGTACCTGTAATTTTCTGGCTCAATAAACTGTTTCATTATCAATATCAATATCTTTTATCACCATCTCTTACCTTCTCCTCATCTTTCTTTACTCGTGTTATCACCCTTACAGTTATCTTCCTCTGCCTTTTCCATCACCTACTCTATTTCCTCATTCTCCTCTCCCTTTTCCCTTACAAACACCCCTCCAGCCAATCACTTTCCCTTTACCATCACCCTTCCATCACATCACCCCTTTCCTCTTAACCTTTCCCCCTCCATTCTTCCCTTGCCCTTCATTTCCTCTTTCTAACCATTACCTTTTTTCTTTTCCTTCTCTTCCACTAAACTATCATCCCCCTCCTCCTCTTCCTCCTCTTTTTACTAACCGATATCTTTTCCCCCATTCCTCATTTTCTCCTCTCCCCCCTTCCCTCACAACCGGAAGCTACACACACACACGCCGTGACTAAATAACCAAGATGGGTGTCAGGGAGAGGGGGTGCCAAAAACAGTGCCAGGGGGGAAGGGGGGTAGGGGAGGAGGGAACAGGGGAGGAGGGGAAGAGGGGACAGGGGAGTAGGGAATAGGGAGGAGGGAAAAGGTGGCGGGGGGGGGGGGGGTTGACAGGTCGGGCGAGGCACTATAGAGAAAAAGGTTTGCATAGGGTAGTGGCGACACCTCCCACTGCCACCCGGTCAATCTATGATGCAGGAACTCCCTATGACTAATACACCCAGCCTACACTAGGGGAGGAGGCGAGAGCCACACCCACTACACTCCCGTCTCCTGAAATACTAAAATGGCTTCAGTGTGTGTGTGTGTGTGTGTGTGTGTGAGAGAGAGAGAGAGAGAGAGAGAGAGAGAGAGAGAGAGAGAGAGAGAGGTGCTTGGGGGAACAAGCAAGGAGTTAGGGGGAAGTGTTTTGCGGGTGTAGTGAGTGTATTGTTGATGTACTGAGTGTATTGTTGGTGTACTGAGTGTGTTGTTGGTGTACTGAGTGTGGTGTTGATGTACTGAGTGTATTGTTGGTGTACTGAGTGTATTGTTGGTGTACTGAGTGTGTTGTTGGTGTACTGAGTGTATTGTGGGTGTGGTGTGTGTGTGTTGTTGGTGTACCAAGTGTGTTGTTAGTTATTGAGTGTGTTATGAATGTATTGAGTGCATTGTGGGTGAATTGAGTGCGTTCGTGGTGTACTATGTGTGTTGTTAGTGTATTGAGTGTGTTGTGGGTGTATTAAGTGAATTGTGGGTGTATTGAGTGTGTTGTGGTGTTATTAGTGCACTGAGTGTGTTGTTGGAATACTTAATAAGTTGTTGGTGTATTGGGTGTGTTGTGGGTGTATTGAGTGTATTTTTGGTGTACTGAGTGTGTTGTTGGTGTACTGAGTGTGTTGTTGGTGTACTGAGTGTGTTGTTGGTATACTAAGTATGTTGTGGATGTACTGAGTGTGATGTTGGTATATTGGGTGTGTTGTGGGTGTATTGTGGGGGTTGTTCGTGTACTGAGTGCGTTGAATTTGAACGTGAATTTGAATTTTGCCGCAGATATCAGCGAGTTTATTGTGCACCCCATACCCATCCTGTGAGCAATAGCGCAAAAAGGATTACAGAGTAGAGGCCACAAAGGGTGTTTATCGGACCCCAGTGACTTTGATATTATGGCATTGAGTGTTACAGAGTATTTCCAGTACATTGTTTAAGTCGGTACATAAAATTTTGATTAGGTTCTAGACGTCAAGTGTGGATAGAGCCTTAGGATATCAGCTATCTTACCATCACAGTGCTGCACCATTGCATACCTCAGTGAGCTTGGATCTATCCCTATAAGATTCTATTTTGAGTGTGTTGTGGGTGTACTGGGTTTGTTGTGGGTATACCGAGTGTGTTGTGGGTGTACTGAGTGTGTTGTGGGTGTACTGAGTGCGTTGTGGGTGTACTGGGTTTGTTGTGGGCGTGCTGAGTGCGTTGCGGGTGTACTGAGTGCGTTGTGGGTGTACTGGGTTTGTTGTGGATTATATATAACTATATGGATGGAGAGGTGACAAATATATTTATGGGTTTACGTGTACTACAAGGAGTGGCAAACGGGAGTAAAGATGGTGAGTGTAGATATGTAAGCGAACCGAAAATGAGAGAGAGAGAGAGAGAGAGAGAGAGAGAGAGAGAGAAAGCTGTTTACAAGGCAGACAAGTAGGTATTTCAGGTAAAGGTACGTGTCTCTGTCTGTCTGTGTGTGTGTGTGTGTCTACCTGTTTGTCTGTCTATGGTTCTATACCGTAAGTCCAAGAATTGCTGTTCGACACCACAACCGCATCCAGCCCATACGAGCACGTACTGATCGCTCTACGAACAGCCCAGTCCCAACCATTGTAAAAATTATCAACAACTAGTAATCAACCAGTGTGTTCGCTCCCAGTCAATCTTACATTTTTGCACTGTTACTATGTTGAAATGCCCTGTAGTAAGACCTTCTCCCCATGTAGTTATTATATATCATATTTGTATCAATTATGTTACTAGTATATTATTTGTCAATCAAGTGACCCATTCTACAATTATGTAACTGTATATTTTCAGCCTTCCGGCTGTCATGCTCTTCCAATAAACCGTCAATTATTATTATTACATATAAGAATATTTTAACTCCCTGTTGTGTACATATCGTGTACTATGGGTACTCTACTCCTATGTTTCACTCAGTACCCGTCTACTCGTAAATCTATCTCCATATTCTGCCCCTCTAATATTACCTCTCTTGGTCATCTGCCTCACCTGCTAAATCTTTCACCTGGTTAGAATTCGTGGTACTCCACCCAGGTGAATTTCTGTATAAATATTTCAATTACTTTCCTCCCACACCTTCTACAACCACCACCACACTACTCAGCTCGACATACTGTACATACATACTGTACATATACATACATACATACATAATAATGGTTGCCCCTCATGTAACGAGGATGGCTGGCCCATGGGCCACCTAGGAGTGAATTTGGTTTAGGTGTAGAAGCTGTCGCCAACACAACAACCACACAATAAGTTCACGATTTGCATGACCCAGTGTCAAGGAATAGTCCGAGCAGACCGGACAACTGCACTGGCTAACCATTACCCCAGAATACGATCTGCAAATCGATTAACATCCAGGTTCCCAATTACTGCTGGGTAGACAGAGGCAAATGGCGTAAAGAAACCTGTCCATAGTTTCACCCTGCCTAGGGATCGAACCCGGGTTCACTCGCTTGCAAAACGAGCATGCTGACCATTACACCACAGATCGCCACATACATACATACATACATACATACATACATACATACATTCATACATACATACATACACAAACAGGATAGTCATGTAAGTTTCATTAGACAGGTATATCAACATACCTGACCCTTGGTTCATCATCATCATCCCAGGTGATCGATGTTGATGATGACGACATTATGCTAATGGACTGTGACACGGATGATGATGATGAAAGCCTGTTTAGAATACAACATGGCAAATCACCTTAGAAACCACTATGGCAGAACTTTTAGAAATCACTATGGCATAACCTTTAGAAACCACTATGGCAGAACTTTTAGGAGCCACTATGGCAGAACTTTTAGGAACCACTGTGGCAGAACCTTTAGAAACCACTATGGCAGAACCTTTAGAAACCACTATGGCAGATTGCTATATAAAACACTGTAAAACCATCTTAGAAACCACCACGTTTGACCATTTAAGAGATCATCGAGGAAGTCCCATTCGAAACCATATACTTGACGGATTTTGAAACCAGTTCTCAAGATCACTGAGTTTACACATAAGGAATAATGGTCGGCTGCTTTCGAAATCAGTGTGATCAACCGCCCTAGAAACCATTGTGTAGGATTCTTCAGAAACCCCTCAGTGGAACCAACATCGAAGCCATTAGGTAAAGGTATATTAAAAACCGATACCAAATGACACTTAAAAACTTATAAAAACTAAGGTCGTCTCCAAAAGCCATTATAGGAAACCCCTTTAAGAAACCAATACAAACGACCACACAAAAAACATATCCAATTGGCCACTTTAGAAACCACAGCGACGGACTGGTATAGAAAACCCAAACCGCGCACACACACACACACACACCTGCCACCTGAACTTACTAAGAGCAGGTGTATGTTAATTATATAGGTTATGTTAATTACATAGGTGTATGTTAATTACACGGGTATATGTTAATTACACGGGGGTATGTTAATTACACGGGTATATGTTAATTACACGGGTATATGTTAATTACACGGGTATATGTTAATTACACGGGTATATGTAATAAAAAAAAAATCCAACGTGATCATAATGACAATAAGAACTGAATCCTCTCGCTACTCCACCCCCTCCACCTACACCTTTAACCACTCCCTCTATGCACCCCTTTAGCCTCCCGTCTCTCCACCCCTCAAACCCCTCTTCCTTAACCACTCCCTTCATTCACCCCTTTAACCTCCCTCTCTCCACCCCTCTTCATCTACCCCCTTTAACCACCCTCTTCATCCACCCCTTTAGTCTCCCCTCTCTCTACCCCTCAAACCCCTCTTCATCTACCCCCTTTAACCACCCCCTTCATCTACACTCCTTTAACCACTCCCTTTATCCACCCCTCAAACAAACCCTTCTCTTTCCAGCCCCCCTTCATTCACCCCTCCAAAATCCCCTCCATATCTCTCTACCCCCTCCCCAAAGCCCCCCCCCCCCCCCCCACAATCTCCTCTCCCTGGGTCGGTCTTGTTACCGAAGCAGGTTGTCAGTTAAGGGAAATACGACTCCAATCCTCTGACAACTTCTGGATAATGATGGCAATGGCTCCTTCAACACAATAAAATGTAATACAATAAAATAAAAGAAACTAGACTATAATAATAAGAAAAGAAATGGAGTGAAATTAAGTTAAATATAATACAAGCCAATGCAATAATATAAAATACAATACGATACAATAAAATGCAAGACAGCACTAAACAATAAAATGCAATACAATAGAATAAAATAATATACGATACGATACAATAAAACACAATATAGTATTATACTTGAGTCTTAATGGTATAAGTCCATCGAAATAATTGAACCCTTGTTACACTATGATCAAACTATCTCCAGCTATTGTTGTTTAGTGAAAGATATTGTTATTAACACTTAAATACCTTAATTATTGAGATATTTCAAGAATTCTTCAACTTGACTTACGAAAACAAACCAGTATTTTTTTTTTCGTAACTATATCAGACACAATCCATCATTTCTTTAATCATCATGTAAAATTATTCAACTAAATAATCACATTCTTTATGTTATGTCAAGTATTCTAAAACCGAACAGCATTAAAATAGTAAATTTCTTCTTTAATAAACAAGGATTCCTAAAGGTTCTTACAGTCAATTTTTCCCGGACACTGAAGTAGTAAGAATGTATCTGACCGGTTGTCTTACGTTACGACACAACAGAGGATTCTCAATGGCATGAGATTTACACTGAGACTACCTTAATTAGATACGCTCACCCACTCACCTGGTACAAAATTATCGTGCAGGATCTTTTGGAATTCTAGGTAGCTCTGAGTCTTTATATTTAAGTGTTAACAGTTAATATTTGTTTATAGGTAAAGTCGCGTAATGAATGAATATAGTTATTTTAAGTAATTAGTTTAAGGATTTGGTTAGGTTAGGTTAGGTTTTGTTGAGTATGGGGAGATAGTCTATTAATCACTTGTGTAAGGGGTTCCTCTCTCTCTCTGCTGAATAAAATCGTCTGGCGTTAGACTAATAAAATATTAAAGATGGCGTCTCCGTAGTGAAGGGGTAATTAAGGTTAGGTAAGGATGAGCTAGGTCAGGTTTGGTTTGGTGAGGTTAAACTAAGTTAAATCTGGTCGGGTTAATTAGGTTAGCTTAGGTCGGGACAGTTTAGCTTAAGACATCAAAATATTTCAGTTTAAGGTAAGTAAAATCTATTACGCAAAATACAAACTCAATTACATGACATAACCGGTTACAGAAATTCTCTGTAACTTCTACCTTATACAGCCAGTGATTTAGCCATCCTTCACTCTGATACAGACCTACGGCTTTGTTTATTGTTGGCACGCTTCTCTCCCTTCACGCGTCTTCACCTCCGACACCTCTTGACTTTACCAGACGCCTCTCTCTCTCTCTCTCTCTCTGTGTGCGTGTGTGTGTGTGGCTGCTTAGATCATTACTTACCAGGCAGATTCATAGCTCTTCATCAGATAACTCCTCATCAGCCTCCACTCCTGTCATCGAAGGGAGCGTCCTAGGTAAATACGCGGAATACATTAATTTTTCCTAAGTATGAGATGTACATTTTGTTATTTTTTCCAAGCATATGATGTATATTTTGTTATTTTTCCCAAGCATAAGGTGTATATTTTGCTATTTTTCCCACGCATACGATGTATATTTTGTTATTTTTCCCAAGCATAAGCTGTACATTTTGCTACTTTTCCCAAGCATGAGATGTATATTTTGTTATTTTTCCCAAGCATAAGGTGTATATTTTGTTATTTTTACATTGCATTAAAGATGCATTTTTTCTTATTTTTTCCTATACATTAAATGTACAATTCCTTAATTTTTCGCCTCTATAAACAAATGTGATCGAAAGAATATATTCTTCCTGGTGTACAGCGGCGTATATTTTCGTGTTCTTCCTAACCTTACTTAAGTACTGGTTTGTATTGTATAGACGAGTGACTTTGTATGCCAGTAATTGTCTCTTAAACTGATCTCAAACCACAATAGAACTCCAATACGCAAGAAAAAACAAACAAAGAAACATTAAGTTAACCTAAAATACTCCTAAGTACCTGCAACATAAGTACATCACACTATAAAGTTGTACAGTAATACATTCACTATATACTTGTTACGTAGTCTCACAGCCTGTTACTACTATAATACAACACGGAATTATTATCCCCAGGTGTGGCTCTCACAACACTCAGGGAGACAGGTATAAGTCTTAACGTTTGTATTTATAAATTTTCTAGCTAAATTAAAAGTCAGTTTCTGTTCCAGTTTTTCAATAAGTTGTCTACTTAGAAACTGAAACTATAACTGGTTGAAATGTTGTGTTTACTGTAGCTGTGACGGTCATTCCTAATTGGTAACAGAGTGTGACGAACCAGGATAGACTAGAGTAGTGATGACGTGACGCATTCCAGGTAGAATATTTCAAAGTATTGAAAGTTTTGCGATAGGAAGATAATATATGGTCGTTATCAGTATATAAATAAATTTTTTCTTGTGATGTGAATGTAATGCAGTTTATCTAAAATAAGTTTGATAATTTAAAAACAAAAAATGCCAGAAGAATCAATTCCTTAATTATATTTAAAAAAAAACTCCAATGTTTAATTCATCAAATGTTCTGGGAATCATAATCTAAATATTAACATATTCCTCGTACCAGCCTTCACTAAGCCATTCATCATTATAATTATCACTCTAAGCTATTTTCATAATAGCTCAACAATATCCAGTCCAAAACAACAACAGACCTTTCCTTATATGTATATGCTGGCAGCGAGGTAAATATATTGAATGTTTGGTCATACGATACACACTGATAAACACAACAGCGAGTTTGACTTAAGGCATGAGAAGTATCAGATCAACTCAGTAAAGCTGTTGTATCCATCAGTTAAGAATCCTAGACAAAAACTGGCTGGCAAAACAGAGGTGTGTGTGTGTGTGTGTGTGTGTGCGGTGTGTGTGTGTGTGTGTGCGGTGTGTGTGTGTGTGTGTGGTGTGCGTGATATGAAAGGAAAGGATGACTGGAATACATAAAACACACACACATGTCCATAGAGTGGAAGCTATCGCACTTATTGTAGGCGGCAGACGATGCTGTAATATTTGCCAAGACTGAGAAAGAGAGAGAAAGTGATTGTAACTGTATATTCACTAAAAGTTTGTCAAAGAGAAATGGTCGATATGAATTCTAGAAACAGGAAGAAACAGGAGAAGAAAATGTGTAATGTCACAATATATGAAGAAAAAATAGAGATAAAGTTGTGAATGAAGTCAAGCATTCCGGGAACAATGTTCAACAGAAAGAGAAATGGAAAAAAAAAGTAGAAGAAAACAATTGAGTAATGCAAGGAAGAAGAACTAGTGGGGGCCAGAGAACACTAAATTAATGGTAAGGGTTTGAGCGTAGTGTTGTAAGACTCTGCATAAAGGAGGATTGGTTCTAACTCTTAAATGTTGATGTGTAGTAAAGTAGTGATTGATGAATGTTGCAGAGTAGTGATTGATGAATGTTGCAGAGTAGTGATAGAAGAATGTTGCAGAGTAGTGATTGATGAATGTTGCAGAGTAGTGATAGAAGAATGTTGCAGAGTAGTGATTGATGAATGTTGCAGAGTAGTGATTGATGAATGTTGCAGAGTAGTGATAGAAGAATGTTGCAGAGTAGTGATAGAAGAATGTTGCAGAGTAGTGATAGAAGAATGTTGCAGAGTAGTGATTGATGAATGTTGCAGAGTAGTGATTGATGAATGTTGCAGAGTAGTGATTGATGAATGTTGCAGAGTAGTGATAGAAGAATGTTGCAGAGTAGTGATTGATGAATGTTGCAGAGTAGTGATTGATGAATGTTGCAGAGTAGTGATTGATGAATGTTGCAGAGTAGTGATAGAAGAATGTAGTAAAGTAGTGATTGATGAATGTTGCAGAGTAGTGATTGATGAATGTTGCAGAGTAGTGATAGAAGAATGTTGCAGAGTAGTGAAAGAAGAATGTAGTAAAGTAGTGATTGATGAATGTTGCAGAGTAGTGATTGATGAATGTTGCAGAGTAGTGATTGATGAATGTTGCAGAGTAGTGATAGAAGAATGTTGCAGAGTAGTGATTGATGAATGTTGCAGAGTAGTGATAGAAGAATGTTGCAGAGTAGTGATTGATGAATGTTGCAGAGTAGTGATAGAAGAATGTTGCAGAGTAGTGATTGATGAATGTTGCAGAGTAGTGATAGAAGAATGTAGTAAAGTAGTGATTGATGAATGTTGCAGAGTAGTGATTGATGAATGTTGCAGAGTAGTGATTGATGAATGTTGCAGAGTAGTGATAGAAGAATGCTGCAGAGTAGTGATAGAAGAATGTAGTAAAGTAGTGATTGATGAATGTTGCAGAGTAGTGATTGATGAATGTTGCAGAGTAGTGATTGATGAATGTTGCAGAGTAGTGATAGAAGAATGTTGCAGAGTAGTGATTGATGAATGTTGCAGAGTAGTGATAGAAGAATGTTGCAGAGTAGTGATTGATGAATGTTGCAGAGTAGTGATAGAAGAATGTTGCAGAGTAGTGATTGATGAATGTTGCAGAGTAGTGATTGATGAATGTTGCAGAGTAGTGATTGATGAATGTTGCAGAGTAGTGATAGAAGAATGTTGCAGAGTAGTGATTGATGAATGTTGCAGAGTAGTGATTGATGAATGTTGCAGAGTAGTGATTGATGAATGTTGCAGAATAGTGATTGATGAATGTTGCAGAGTAGTGATAGAAGAATGTTGCAGAGTAGTGATTGATGAATGTTGCAGAGTAGTGATAGAAGAATGTTGCAGAGTAGTGATTGATGAATGTTGCAGAGTAGTGATAGAAGAATGTTGCAGAGTAGTGATTGATGAATGTTGCAGAGTAGTGATTGATGAATGTTGCAGAGTAGTGATTGATGAATGTTGCAGAGTAGTGATAGAAGAATGTTGCAGAGTAGTGATTGATGAATGTTGCAGAGTAGTGATTGATGAATGTTGCAGAGTAGTGATTGATGAATGTTGCAGAATAGTGATTGATGAATGTTGCAGAGTAGTGATGGAAGAATGTTGCAGAGTAGTGATTGATGAATGTTGCAGAGCAGTGATAGAAGAATGTTGCAGAGTAGTGATTGATGAATGTTGCAGAGTAGTGACTGATGAATGTTGCAGAGTAGTGATAGAAGAATGTTGCAGAGTAGTGATTGATGAATGTTGCAGAGTAGTGATAGAAGAATGTTGCAGAGTAGTGATTGATGAAAGTTGCAGAGCAGTGATAGAAGAATGTTGCAGAGTAGTGATTGATGAATGTTGCAGAGTAGTGATTGATGAATGTTGCAGAGTAGTGATTGATGAATGTTGCAGAGTAGTGCCTGATGAATGTTGCAGAGTAGTGATTGATGAATGTTGCAGAGTAGTGACTGATGAATGTTGCAGAGTAGCGATAGAAGAATGTAGTAGAGTAGTGATTGATGAAAGTTGCAGAGTAGTGATAGAAGAATGTTGCAGAGTAGTGATAGAAGAATGTAGTAGAGTAGTGATTGATGAAAGTTGCAGAGTAGTGATAGAAGAATGTTGCAGAGTAGTGATAGAAGAATGTTGCGGAGTAGTGATAGAAGAATGTTGCGGAGTATTGATAGAAGAATGTTGCGGAGTAGTGATAGAAGAATGTTGCAGAGTAGTGATAGAAGAATGTAGTAGAGTAGTGATTGATGAATGTTGCAGAGTAGTGATAGAAGAATGTAGTAGAGTAGTGATTGATGAATGTTGCAGAGTAGTGATAGAAGAATGTTGCAAAGTAGTGCCTGATGAATGTTGCAGAGTAGTGATTGATGAATGTTGCAGAGTAGTGACTGATGAATGTTGCAGAGTAGCGATAGAAGAATGTAGTAGAGTAGTGATTGATGAAAGTTGCAGAGTAGTGATAGAAGAATGTTGCAGAGTAGTGATAGAAGAATGTAGTAGAGTAGTGATTGATGAAAGTTGCAAAGTAGTGATAGAAGAATGTTGCAGAGTAGTGATAGAAGAATGTTGCGGAGTAGTGATAGAAGAATGTTGCGGAGTAGTGATAGAAGAATGTTGCAGAGTAGTGATAGAAGAATGTAGTAGAGTAGTGATAGAAGAATGTAGTAGAGTAGTAATTGATGAATGTTGCAGAGTAGTGATAGAAGAGTGATGTGGAGCAGTTAAGAAGAATTTTGCAGAGTAGTGATAGAAGAATGTTGCAAAGTAGTAATAGAAGAATGATGTGGAGTAGTGATAGAAAAATGTTGCAGAATAGTTATAGAAGAATGTTACAGATAAGTGATAGAAGAATGTTGCAGAATAATGATAGAATAATGTTGCAGAGTAGTGAGGGAACACTGGGGTCTCGCCCCTCAATCTATAAGGTCGAACATGTTTTCGATTTGTGATTTTCTTGGTTTAAAAATTATTGACTTGTAATATTTGTCAAGGCAAATAAAAATGCATGCAAAGAATGTAGAATATGCAAAACAAATCATCAAATAAAGAAAAAAATATACCCGGGAAGTAGTAGGAGGAGGCGACTGCTGCGGGGAAAATGATCTCTATTTTCCGTGAACGTGTTGTCACCCCAGCGGCCCACCACCTACCGAGAGTCTCACCACCACACACAACATTACCTAACTTCCAAGTCTCGTATTTTTACAGTAAACTTAATACTTGATAATTTCCCTTGCCAATTATCTCGCAAAACTTAAGCAGCGTAGCTAAGGACAATTACAGCTGCTGTCATTAAACTAAACACTTCCATGGGTTTGTGATAGTCTTGAGGGAGGGAGTACTCGTATCCTGCTCGGAAGAGACGTATTGCTTACTCACCATTTAGTATCTTATCATGGTAGAATATAATGACTTAAGAAGAACCATATTATTCAACACATCGGATAGTATTATAATGATTTCAAACATGGCGGAATAACTTGAAGAAAAACTTGGTTAATATGCACAATAGACTCTCTCTCTCTCTCTCTCTCTCTCTCTCTCTCTCTCTCTCTCTCTCTCTCTCTCTCTCGCTGGCCGTCAGGGTCATTTTATTCTCTGCTATTTTATTTTCAATGATTCTTAGTCTTACAATAATATTTTCTCAATGTTTCACTCTCACTAAGAAGGTTCTCCTGGTATACTGTACGTGTGTGGTTGAAGAGTGTTCAGCAGTAATATTAAGAACATGTCAGATTTATTTCTCTTTCCTCCCAGAAACCCCAAAAGAATATAAAGTAATACACATTATATATTTCTTCTTTTCGTCTTAACATTAAAGCTTATGATACATTACTGCATCAAAAGTTTACACAATCATATCCATAAAGTTGGGCAGCTTCCTGGGATATCCTGTGTTATGCTTGAGTCATAATATATAAACAAACAATTTTCACAGGAACTCGATTCACCCACATCCTCTGTGCCACTGACAACACCTCTCTCACCACCACGTTTATTAATCCACTAACCAAAACAACGTTGTGACCTCAAGACACTACATATAATTTAAAAAAAATAATAAATTCTTACAACATTCATAAAGAAAAACAAATTTTTGTTTAGACTTTCGAAACCAACACAGTTTCAGTACTTTGTGTCGGGGGTATAATTAACTTGCATCATATATTCACTATTCATTTACATAAATTAATAACATATCTTCAAGTTAATAAGCATCCGATAGAGACTAAAGACTTTATAATAAATATATTCGGTAGGTAAATCCATCAATCACTGCATTATAAACAGCGCGTTGTATGTTTCAGGTGTGTTCGAGTAGTGTTTATACCGCGGTGGTTCATCTAGGATCATCTGTGTGGTGTGGCAGCAGCTCTTGGTACTGTTCCTCCACCACTGTTGTACTCTGGGGTTTAGTGTAAAACATGAATCTCTCTCTCTCTCTCTCTCTCTCTCTCTCTCTCTCTCTCTCTCTCTCTCGCTCAGACAGACAGATACACACACACACACACACCAACATAAGACATACTAACATAAAACATGTATATATTTAATTTCTCTTGCACCTTTTTTTCTCATCTGCCAAAGAAAAAAGTTTTACAGTCAACTAAATTCTTATGGTTAAATACAACACACAAGTTCTTTGGCCTTTGTCTGTCGTGTCACCTTCATGCTATATCGAGAAATAAACCACTTATTCTCTTTTTTAAGACACGGTTCAGTATAATAGTGTTAACACCCGCCATTTTGTGTCTAATAACAATACTCTAAACACGATCATCTCTCAAATATGTTGTGGCAAACGTGGATTTTAATCTTACTTTCTGGAGACAATAAAATCGATCCAACGACAGGTATTATTTTTGCTGAGACCTTGGCGGCGGTGTCTGAAAACTAAACAGTAATATTTCACAGTATTGTGGTCAGACGTCTCCCACATGTTGTGTAAAATATCAATTGAATTATATTTAAAGAGAAACAAGAGTAATGAGTAACTTCCATCTAAAATTGTTAAATAGTAATGTACTGCACCTTCATAATTTATATTAACATAAGTTTCTTAAGCGCTTTGTTAAAAATGAGGCAATTTGACTGGATCGTCACAAGTTAACTACCTAGTATTACTTTTACTTTTATCCTCTTCGCCACTGATTGGCTTGTTAGCCGCTTGGGCGATCGGTCACGTCTCTGATTACTTTTCCTTTTCATTTATCTTCTTCACCAAAAGATCGGCTCGCTAGCCGCCCGGGCGATCGGTCACGTCTCTGTCACGCACTGTTGGCAAATACTGGGCATGCACCGGCTCCTGAATGTACCTGAACCCGCTCCAGCGTTGGTCAAGTCTTGTCTTGAAAGAACTCACACTCGGTGCCGTCACAACACTCTCTGGTAGATTGTTACCAAGAGTTTACAACCCTCACTCTGAAAAAATTTGCCCTCACGGTTTTCTGAACTTGCGGCTTCTTCAATCTTGAACTGTGACCCCTTGTGGGGCGAGCGTCCGCCAGCTCCAAGTAAGGACACTCAACTGAGTAGTGCCCCCTGAGGTGCTTATACACCTCAACTAGGTCCCCCCTTGCCCGTCTGTAGTATAAGCTAGGCAAGTTCAGGCGCTCCAATCTCTCAGGGTATCTGAGGTGCCGAAGTCCAGGCACCAGTCTGGTGGCCCTCCTTTGAACATTTTCAACCAACTGACAGTCCCTAGCATATTGCCATTGCTTAAAATTTGTTCTCTAGGGGTAGCAACTTGACTTATACGGCCAATAGAACTCCAAATATTCATGAATATCTGACATAATTGGTGTTTCTAATCTTCGTTGTGTTCATGTGGTCTTCTTCACAAAAACCTCGTCATGACCTTATCCAATACTGTGGCTCTATAACCAATATTACATGAGGGTTTATTGTTGTGTTTAGTCGAGTGAGTGTTTCGAGGCCTTGTAATATCAAGTGAGGAAAATAAATAACCAAGAATATAACTTGTATTATTGTTAAATTTGGATTTCCTATGTTCTTTATATTAAACAAAACTCAGATACACTAGGAGTGTTTCTGTTAGCAACCTGAGTTACAGTACGTATTACTATTTGTACATTTTTTTTACGATTTATGATGTTGACCAAACCGTTAAGTAAAGGTAAATGACTAACAATATAAACAAATAGTCTATAATTTGAAACCGAACTGTGTTAGTTTTGCACGGGGCCCACTGGCTTATAACCTGTCCGGGGCCCAACCAACCTGTCCCTCAGTCGTCATTTCTTCCTCCCTCGGGTGCCTATCATCTCCTCCAACACGTTACTTACTTGGTCTATTGTCCAGTAACTGTGTGTTGTTGTTGTTGTTGTAATGGTATCTCTGTGCTTCAACAACTAAGGTTGGTTATCGCGTAACAAGGCTTATAAATTACTCTACCATATCAATATTTAAAAACTATGAGAGATGATACTGTCTGTTTATGGGGAGGAGCGGGGTTCCCATGCCAACGATCAATCTCAAAAGCTACGCAAGCACGGACGGTAACCAGTACGACGGGAACATAAGTGACTCAACAATTCCATGAACGAGTTAAATTTAGAGTAGCTGTGAACGCCGGGACGGTACGGGTTACACACACACACACACACACAGACACACACACACACACACACACAGTACAATATCAACCATTATACCAGAATGGACGATGAGTCAGAGGTACAGACATACATACACCAGGACCTAAATTCAGCCATTACGTATTTTCTCACATCACCAACCAAGACTAATACTGTCTCCCTCTTCCCCCGTGTCCTACATCCTCTTTCATCGTCTATATGTTCTATACTCGATATATTATGCCCTTCGTTACTTGTATTACTCAGCATAAATACGTCATCTCGGAACCAGTACCTGCTGCACATTGTTTTTTGTTTTAAGAATATAGAAATGTGTGATGCATGCAAGGAGACACATATCATCCACATACATTTACAAGAACTGTACATACTGCCTAAATACTCTGTATACACAAATACGCACTCACATAGTGTCTTGCTCACACACACACACACACACACGCACATGCACAAGCACACACACACACACACACACACACACCAGAATCACCAGCCAGTCTCCTCCCACCCTAATTATCCAAAGGGAGGAGAAGGAGGGAGGAAAGGAGGGAGGGAGGGAGGGAGGGAGGGACATACTTCTATTTTCACTCCTCCACCTCACCTTCTCTTCCTCCTCCTCAGTTTGCGTTCTAGTTCCTCCCTTCATCACCATCATCATCTCTCTTTGTGTGTGTGTGTGTGTGCACGTCTCTCTCATCTCTGGTTCATGGCCCCACACCCCATGGCCCCACACCCCATGGCCCCACACCCACACCGTCTCATCACACCCACCCACTAATGAGTATGTGTGAGTGGCCATTGAGGCACCTTTCGCTCTACCACCACCAACTTTTTTCTTGTTCATAACCAGAGACGCGATTAATGAGCTTTAGATTCCTATTCAACACCATCACCAAGTAAGATCTTCAAATTATAAAAGGAATATTTTTTTTTTTTTTGTCAGTGTAAATTGCAAATCTGTCAGTGTTTAGGCTGATATACGAGTTAGGAAACTATTTGTAAGTGTAAATTACTGTATGTTAGTTATGTTATGGGGGTATTAAGAGGTTACGGGAACTATGGTTTTGTAGTAAATGTTAATGTTAGTTAATGTAATGTTATTGTTTGAGGTTCGGGAGAGTTATGGTGTTGTTGTAAATTAGTCAGTGACATCCTGTATTTTATTTAATGATTTCTACAAAAATTTTATAATATTTTCTTATTAGTAAAATACATCTACTCTTTGCCCATATTTTCTTGTTAAAAAAAAAGTAAAAATTCTCAGTATTACATTTCAGTAAATTAGTAAAGGTACACTTTTTTTTTAATTCTCTGAACAAAATACAAAATAACTATAGAAATATTTGTAATTTGCCTTCTCTCTCTTTCTTCCATTCTCCCTTTAATCTCATTTTCTCTTATACGTACTGTACATATTTTTCGGTGTTATCAATTTTTGTTTTCCTTCTCATCATTAAGAAAATTAAAACAATGATTTAATAAGGATATAATATATGTATTTTTTCTGTTTTTCTTTCTATTATATGTATGTAAATATAAAACAATACAAGTGTAAAAAAAATATATATATTTATAACCAAAAATGTGACCAAAAACAATATATAAATCACACGCATAAGAATAACAACAAATCTAAAAGAAAAGGATGAGAATAAGAATAGATATGAATAAGAAATAAACAACAATAAAACAATAAGAATATAAATAAAAACATAATAATTCCCCCTTGAAAAACTACCTGACGAAAAATAAGAAAAACGCGGATAAAAAAATATATTTCCCTTTTTTATTGCTGCTCCTCCTCCTTCTCCTCCTCCTCCTCTTCCTCTTCTCTTCCTCCTTCTCTTCTCCTCCTCCCCCAACTCTTCCTCTTCTCCTCCTCCTCCCTTCCCTCCTCTTCCTCCTCTTCGCCCTTTTTGCTTCCCTTACGATTTTGTTCCTCTGAGATCTGATGTACTCGAAGCGCTTTTACATTTCACAAGAGGCATTTCAACACGCTTGTACGGTTTCCTATTATATTCCAGTCACAGCCCTCGTATGTAAATATTCTTTGCACCTGCGAAAACTTACCCCTCCTCCTCCTCCTCCATCTTCCTTTCCTCCTCCTTTATCTCCTTCCAGTCTTCTTACTCCTGAGTCTCCCTTCCTCATCCCCCCCTCTCCTTCCACTCCTCTTGCTCCTCATCCTTCTCCTTCCTGCTTCCCTCTCTCTTTCCTGTCCTCCTACTCCCCATCCTTTTCCTTCCTCCCCCCCTATTCTTTTGCATTCATCTGATAGTTCCCTTTCTCTTCCTCCGCTAAATCCTCCCCCTCTTCTATATCTCTACCTTTATTTAATACTTGCTTCTCCCCTTCCCCTCCCACCCTAACTCTCCCCTTGTCATTTCCTCTCATCATTCTCCGCTTGTCTCCCTCCTCCTTTTCCTCCCTCATCCCCCACTCTTCATAATTATCTGTCTTCACCTGGTACTTCCCTCTTCTTATAATGTCACCCCTTCCCCTCCTAATCTGCCTCCCAATCTCTCAATCTTTCTCCCATTCCCTTGTCTCTCTTCCTTCCCCTTGATACACCCCTCTCTCACTTTCCTTCTCCCTCTCTCACTTTCCTTCTCCCTCTCTCACTTTCTCTTTCCCTCCTCCTCATTTCTATGTCCTCACTCTCCATCCTTCTCTTCCTACACCCCTTCATATCGTCCTCCCTTTTCCCTATTTCATCACTATTTCTACCCCTCTCCCATTAAACTCCTTCTCCTCCCATTTCACCCTAAGCCCTTTTTCCTTCTCCTCCCTCCACTCTAATCCCTCCCCTTTCTCCCCTCCTCCCTTTCCTCTCTAACCCCTTTCCCTCCCCTCTAACCCTTCCTCCTTCTCCCCTCTTCCCCCTCCTCTCTAACCTCTCCGTACCTCCCCCCCCCCCCCCACTGAGAGGCTGAGAGTAAAAGAATCAGGATCAAAATTTATCATAATCCAACAGGAACGTCTTGAATGCGTCATGAACAATGGATCAAGATTGTTTGGACAAGAGAAAATTATAAATGTCTAACCTGTATCAATAAGATAATTTACTTTAAGTCGTCTTTACAAAATGGTTCAAGAAAGTGTCCAAACGTTTTATTAGTGGTTGAGTTGTTTGTTTGAACTTATTTCTCTTACATAAGAAAAAAAAATTACTATGTATTTTTTCACCGTTATAATAGCGATGTGCGTTTCAGAGAGAGGAAGGTGAGGTTCTACCCTGGAATGTTTATTATTAGGTAGGCTGTGAGGTGTACGGCTAGGCAATGATTTGATACGATGGCCAACAGTACTTAACACCAGGGAGGAACTACAGTACTTGACAGCAGCTGGGGGTAAGTATGAGGGAGGAACTACAGCATTTGACAGCAGTTGGAGGTAAGTATGAGGGAAGAACTACAGCACTTGACAGCAGCTGGAGGTGAGTATTAGGTAGGAACTACAGCACTTGACAGCAGCTGGAGGTAAGTATGAGGGAGGAACTACAGTACTTGACAGCAGCTGGGGGTAAGTATGAGGGAAGAACCACAGCACTTGACAGCAGCTGGGGGTATGTATGAGGGAGGAACTACAGCACTTGACAGCAGCTGGAGATAAGTATGAGGGAAGACCTACAGCACTTAACAGCGAGGTGTAAAGAATGGCAACCACCAGTAGACTTAGGCATTTACAGCAAGTGACAGCAAAAAGTAAGAAGAAACAGCAGCTGTCAAGATGGCTGGGCACAACAGCAGCAGCAGCAGCAGCAGCAACAGCAGCAACAGCAGGCGCGTCTCCAGCCAGAACCGGGAGGACGAAAACCACCTATTACCCAGATGAATCCATTTTATTTACTCACTTTAATTGTGCAAGATGACAATAACCCACTGATTTTCGGGTACAAAAAAGACCCTAAAATCAAGGGTAAGAATGTCATAAACCACGCAATTATAAGACGCCCCGATGTTAAATGGGTCACTTACAGCATTAATCGCATTCCGGAAAATACCAAAACGTACAGGAGGCGACCCACCGCAGGACACTCGGGGGGAAAAAATATATATGCTTTATCATTTAAGTTGAGCCTCAAGATGTTTATCATTATTTATTTATTCTATCTTCAAAAGCAATGAAAAATGAAAAGAATGATTGCGCAGAATGAAGGAAAGACTAGGTATTAACTTGTTTTAATTAAGCTATTTATATTTATATATTACAACTCAGCAGGATCCCTGTTGATGGTGCTACGAGCTTTACAGTTCAGTCATGAGCCATCGAGTCGGGAGGTTATGAGAAAGACCAGAATGTTCAGAATGTGAAGCGTTTAAGTTGTGCTTGCGATTAACAAATAACACGTGTATATATAATGATACAATAAGGTGAAAATTATGCAGATAGATGAGAATTTGCATAATGTGTAACCTAGAGAGAGCCCAACTACTACATCTTGGCCCAGGACCACCCACCAGGGTTGTTAAATCTTTAATTACATGTAAAGATCTCTATCTGAATCATCGAAGATCAGCAAAAAACTGCGTCTCACAGGACCACGCTCAACACTGACAAAGAATTGCTATCTTTATGTGTAATCAAAAGGGCGCACGACTGAGCGATGGAGCCGGATGAACACCTCGGGGGATTCCACTTACACTACAACTCTCAAGTGAATGGTTAAAGAGGCCTTAGTTTTAATGGGCCCTTGTCCTAATGGGTTACAAACATAATAAACCCTAGTCCTATAAGGGGTCCCAATCCTAAAGGGTCCAGTCCTAAGGGGCCTAATCCAAATGAGCTGCAATCCTCAGAGTTAAGTGGAGTTGGGCTCGGTTGACTTCGGGCCTATTTGATCTACACATCAACAATATGACATCCTTGTGGCGAGGCGACGAAGTACACCTAATAAAAAAAAATACAAGAAACATTAAAAAAACAAACCACGTATACTGTTTTATGTATTACCATATTCACTCTGAAATTACATAATGTTTTATGGACGGAAAGTGCACTGGGATATCGTTAAGATCAGTTAAAAACGTTAAAAATGCTTCGTTTGTCGTTGACATAGAGCATCATTTGACGTTTGGCCAGTGCTTCACAATTTACATTTGACCAGTGCATCACAGTTGGCAATCGAACAGTGCTTCAAGTAACATTCGAATGATGCTTCAATAGACGCTCGATCAGTGCTTCAGTTGGCATTCAAATAGTGTGCTTCATTTAACATTCCACTCGTATCAAATATCTTCACTCACTCAGAACAGATACTAAACTTAGTTAGTATACCTCAGGAAGATGTCAAGACAGTGGCACAATATACACATGTTCCTCTGAAGAAAAAAAATCTTATTGCTTCACGTAGGTGATACGACAAGGTGATCTGATATTGAAGACTGAAGTTAATAAATGAGAGAGAGAGAGAATGTGTATGCATGTGTATACTGTGTAAGAGGACAGATGAAGGGTGACCTCCAGGAGTGAAGACGGATGCCTCGCTCCCATACGATGACACTGATGGATGGTACGTCTTAATCATGTATCATAATTTGGCCAGCGACTGAATAAAGTTTGTGAGGTGACCGTAGACAGACAGCACAGGGGTGAGGGGAGTTAAACCACCCAGTTCCCTCTCATGTACAGTAAATAACTTATACAGTCAAAAAACAAAGCAAAGAGTACACTGAAATGGAGACAGTACAGGTAACATCAAGGTAGGATAGAGGTATAGGATGAAGGTATGGCAAAAGCAATTGTAAGAAGGATGGAAGGGTGGTAACAATGCAGGTGTGACGGATGTATGGGAAGAAGAGTGTGGGAGAAAAAACAATGCAGGTAGGATGGGTATATGTAAAACAATAAATACAATGACATAAAAACGATAACACAGGTAAGGTGGTCAAAGGGAAGCATAAAATATGGATCATTAATGTGTAATGTGTATCTGGGAAACAGACCACGACATCTTGATAACAAACCACAACATCTTGATAACAAACCACAACATCTTGACAAGAAACCATAGCATCTTGACAACAAACCACAACATCTTGACAACAAACCACAACATCTTGACAACAAATCACAACATCTTGACAAGAAACCACAACATCTTGACAACAAACCACAGAATCTTGACAACAAACCACAACATCTTGACAACAAACCACAACATCTTGACAACAAATCACAACATCTTGACAACAAATCACAACATCTTGACAACAAACCACAACATCTTGACAACAAATCACACCACCCTAGTCACAAACCACAACATCTTGACACCAAATCACACCACCCTAGTCACAAACCATATCATCCTGGACACAAACCACACTATACTGGCCACAAACCACACAAACCCTGGCCATTAACCACAACTTTATGGCCACAAACCACACAAACCCTGGCCATTAACCACAACTTCATGGCCACAAACCACACCATCCTGGCCACAAACCACATCATCCTGGCCACAAATCACACAAACGCTGGCCACAAACCATACCACCTTGACCACAAACTAAACCATACTGACCATAAACCACACCATCCTGGCTCAAACCAAACCACCCAGGCCACAAACCACACCATACTGGCCACAAACCACACAAACCCTGGCCACAAACCACACCATCCTGGCCTCAAACCAAACCACCCAGGCCACAAACCACACCATACTGGCCACAAACCACACCATACTGGCCACAAACCACAGTATCCTGGCCACAAACCAAACCACCCTGGCCACAAACCACACCACCCTGGCCACAAACCACAGCATCCTGGCCACAAATTTCAACATCTCTGCCACAAATCACGTCCTGACCACAAGCTGAACAAGTGAGGCGACAAAATGTGAGTTGGAGGAGAGGAAAGATGAGGAGAGACGAGGTGAAGAGGAGGAGAGACGAGGTGAAGAGGAGGAGAGACGAGGTGAAGAGGAGGAGAGGGGGTGAAGAGAGGGGAGGAGGAAGGGAGAGGATATTGAGGGAGGGGGGAGGAGAAGAGGCAGAGGGGAATAGTGGGGAACGGGAAAAGGGAGGGGGGGCAGGAAAAGGGTGTGGGAAGAGATGAGAAGGAAGAAAAAGAGAGGAGAAGGAAGAGGACGAAAAGAGGAGGGAGGGGGGAAGAGGAGGGGGGAAGAGGAGAGGGAAAAGAGGAGAAAGGATGGGAGAGGGAAGAGAGAAAAAGGGAGTGGGAAGAGAAGAGAAGGAAGGGGGAAGAAAGGAGATGGGGGCTAGAGAGAATAGGGGAGTGGGAAGAGAGGAAAAGGGAGGGGAAAAAGAAAAGAAGGGAAGGGAAGAGAGGAGAAGGAAGGGGGAGAGAGGAGAAGGGAGGGTAAGAGAGGAGAAGGGAGGGGGAAGAGGGGAGATTGGAGGGGAAAGAGAGGAAAAGAGAGTGGGAAGAAAGGAGAAGGAAGGGGAAGAGAGGAGGGTGAAAAGAGAAGGTGAGAGAGGAGGGGGAAAGGAGTAGAAGGGAGGGGGAGGAGAGAAGAGGGGAGGGGAAAGAGAGGAGGGGGAAAAGAGAGGAAGAGGGAAAGAGAAGAAGGGAGTGGGGAGGGAAGGAAGGAGGTAGTCGACGGCCCTGGGTGCAATTTAAAGGATCATGGTACAGGCTGGGACCGGCATGATAATTCCCTCAGATATATCATGTCCAAGGCAGGATTTAGCCTGGCCTAGAGAGCGACTTGAGTTTACAAAGCCATGATAGTGATCGGGATAGTGACAGACGTGTCTAAGAGAAAGGTAGATAATGGTGAGTGATAGTGATATTAGGGATGGGTTACAAAGACTCAGAGTCGTGATGGCGATGGTGAGAATGATAGTGACGATGTGTCTAAGATTATGTTGGCAGGTGGTAATGATGGTGATAAGTGTCTGAAGACGTTGTAGATGATGATGATGATGATGATGATGATGATAATGGAGTGATAAACATCAAATCAAGGTCATCCTCCCATACACACAAACAAACAAACACACACAAACACACTAATTTTGTACCAAGTTGTCCCAAGAGTTCCCACACACTGATCTTGTACCATTTATGACCATGAATTCAAGTCACGTTCAGAAACTTAATGCAAGTTGCCTATTCACCAATATCTAAACCCAACCAATGGCCCCAGAACTTGTGACTAATGAATTTAACAGCTGCTGCTTCTACCCCCTGCTCCCGCTACTGCCAGTTATTAACAACGCTAATGGTCAAGTAGACGATTTATCAAGGTCGAATGGATAAATCAAGGTCGAATAGACGATATATCAAGGTCGAATGGATAAATCAAGGTCGAATAGACGATATATCAAGGTCGAATGGATAAATCAAGGTCGAATAGACGATATATCAAGGTCGAATGGATAAATCAAGGTCGAGTAGACGATATATCAAGGTCAAGTAGACGATAGATCAAGGTAGAATAGATGTTAGATTAAGGTTGAATAGACGATAGGGCAAGGTCGAATAGTCGGTAGATCATGGTTGAATAGACGATAGATCAAGGTCGAATAGACGGTAGATCAAAGTTGAACAGACGATAGATTAAAGTGGAATAGACGATAGATCAAGATAGGAGACAGGGAGACTTAAAGGACTGTAAAAAAGGTGTGAAGGAAGAACAACTGCCAACAACTTTAATTACAGTATACTCGTAGAAGAACTTGCAACAGGATAAGTAACATTGTAGAATAACTTGCAACAGGGCGAGGTAGAGTTATAGATGCTGGCAACAAGACGAGGTAACGTTGTAAAAGAACTTGCAATAGAACGAGATAAGGATGTAGAAGAATTGCAACAAAGTTATGTAAACTCGAACAAATTGCAATACGGCTTTGGAAACATCTTGAAGAATTTGCAACAAGGTAAAGTACACTGGTAAAACAAACTGAGATAAAGCTAAGTAAAGTAATCTAGAAGAAAAACAAGGCAAGATATGGGAAGAGAGATAAAACTGGTGGAAAGACTAGCAACTGGACTTGGATGGCTGTAAAGAGGACTATGGGAAGCTGACGAGAGTGTATGATACTACTACGGTTGTCAGTGTTGCGATGCGTTGAGGGTGCAGCTCTCTAATAACCATAACGATGATAGTGAGGGCGTGGTGGTCACTTGCCTACTGTCATGAGATTCACTGGTTCAGTCCCATGATAACCCTCAGTCCATCCAGCTAGGAATGGACATCAGTTATGGAGGAAGTACAAGGAGGTAGAGTGCTATACGTTGTCGTGAGCTCATAACACACACGAATCTTTCTAAGCCGTCAACTAACAACACTGAAGGGCCTTAGTGTTATGTCCTTAGTTCATAACACAAGATAGTCCAGGCTGCTACAATCTAAGCACACAACAAAAAGAGGCTTTCTGTGTTCTTAACTCAAAACACTGAAGAGCTTTGCCGTATCATCAGCTCATACACATACAAAGTTGTTATAAATACAAGTAGAGTCGAAATACGCTGCCACATGCATTGTATAACACCTCACTCTGTAAGTCCTGGGATATCAAACCACTAAACCAAATCCCGAGATTATTTGGGAGCGATATACACGTTACAGTACACTACGTATTAATACAGTAAACACGTCACCGCATATTAATACAGTATCACATAACACCGTGTATTAATGCTGTACAAAACGTCAATATGTACTAAAATAGCTACACATCTCACAACACGTACAAAAACACCACCACACGTCATGAAGTAATGCAACAGAACTCCACACGCCATAGAGTAATACAACACGTCATACAGTAATGTAACATGTCATGAAGTAACACAACAGAACTCCACATGTTATTATGTAATGTAACAACTCCACACGTCATGAAGTAATACAACAACTCCACACGTCATGAAGTAATACAACAACTCCACACGTCATGAAGTAATACAACAACTCCACACGTCATGAAGTAATACAACAACTCCACACGTCATGAAGTAATACAACACCTCCACACGTCATGAAGTAATACAACACCTCCACACGTCATGAAGTAATACAACAACTCCACACGTCATAAAGTAATACAACAACTCCACACGTCATGAAGTAATACAACAACTCCACACGTCATGAAGTAATACAACAACTCCACACGTCATGAAGTAATACAACACCTCCACACGTCATGAAGTAATACAACAGAAAACCAAACGTCATGAAGTAATACAACAGATCCACACGTCATGAAGTAATACAACAACTCCACACGTCATGAAGTAATACAACAACTCCACACGTCATGAAGTAATACAACAACTCCACACGTCATGAAGTAATACAACAACTCCACACGTCATGAAGTAATACAACAACTCCACACGTCATGAAGTAATACAACAGAACACCACACGTCATAAAGTAATACAACAGAACACCACACGTCATAAAGTAATACAACAGAACACCAAACGTCATGAAGTAATCCAACAGATCCACACGTCATGAAGTAATACAACAGAACTCCACACGTCATGAAGTAATACAACAGAACACCAAACGTCATAAAGTAATACAACAGAACACCAAACGTCATAAAGTAATACAACAGAACACCAAACGTCATAAAGTAATACAACAGAACACCAAACGTCATAAAGTAATATAACAGAACACCAAACGTCATAAAGTAATATAACAGAACACCAAACGTCATAAAGTAATACAACAGAACACCAAACGTCATAAAGTAATACAACAGAACACCAAACGTCATAAAGTAATACAACAGAACACCAAACGTCATAAAGTAATACAACAGAACAACAAACGTCATAAAGTAATACAACAGAACACCAAACGTCATAAAGTAATACAACAGAAAACCAAACGTCATAAAGTAATACAACAGAACACCAAACGTCATAAAGTAATACAACAGAACACCAAACGTCATAAAGTAATACAACAGAACACCAAACGTCAAGAAGTAATACAACAGAACACCAAACGTCATCAAGTAATACAACAGAACACCAAACGTCATAAAGTAATACAACAGAACACAAAACGTCATAAAGTAATACAACAGAACACCAAACGTCATAAAGTAATACAACAGAACACCAAACGTCATAAAGTAATACAACAGAAAACCAAACGTCATAAAGTAATACAGCAACAGAACACCAAACGTCATAAAGTAATACAACAGAACACCAAACGTCATAAAGTAATACAACAGAACACCAAACGTCATAAAGTAATACAACAGAACACCAAACGTCATAAAGTAATACAACAGAAAACCAAACGTCATAAAGTAATACAGCAACAGAACACCAAACGTCATAAAGTAATACAACAGAACACCAAACGTCATCAAGTCTTCACCACAATATCACACGTCAAAACACGTCAAAACACGTTTCATACAGATGATGCAATAAGTCAACACAAGAGAAGACCTGTCTCAACATTGCAGTATAAGTGTTGCTACGTTGAGTGTGTCCGTGTGAGTGAGTGACTGCCTGTCTTGGCAATACTGCTCAGCACAGCATCAACTTACCACTAAAACAAACAGACAATGTCGTCCCAGATGGATAGTTTTAACCCACTTCCTGAGAGAGAGAGAGAGAGACTATACTGTATATATATATATATATATATATATATATATATATATATATATATATATATATATATATATATATATATATATATATATATATGTGTGTGTGTGTGTGTGTGTGTGAAAGACAAAGCACCAGACAGACAGACACACAGACAATACAAAGACAAGACAGACAGAAGGGCAGCAGAGACACAATGAACCACCATGAACCCACCATCTCCCTCACTACTTAACTTAGCCCCGTTACTTTGATATGTAAATTACATCTTCCCATAAAAATATTTACTTCCATACTCCGTACAGAATGGCAAGTGCTGTAATAAGGAGCAAATATTCAGCCTTTTTTTTCTTTCCCAAGAGCAATAAAATAGTTATATCAGACTTGAGCAATAAAATATGGGCTCACATTAATACCAGTCCGTTGTTGTATAGTGTTGATGTATAGTGTGTAAGTGTAGTGTGTATGTGTGGAGTATTTGTATGGTGCGTGTGTGTAGCGTGTTTGTTTAGCGTGTATGTGTAGTGTGTAGGTGAAGTGTGTTTGTATAGTGTGTATGCACAGCGTGTCTGTATAGTGTGTATGTGTAGTGTGTGTATGTAGTTTGTATGCATAGTGTGTATGGGTAGCGTGTTTTTATGGAGTGTATATTTAGTTTGTATGTACAGCATGTTTGTATGGTGTGTATGTGTAATGTGTTTGTATGTACGGCATGTATATATGTATAGTGTGTGTGTGTGTGTGTGTGTGTGTAGTGTGATTGTACAGTGTGTATGTATGGTATTTATGTGTAGAGTATGTATAGCCCTGTGATTCCTTGGAATTAAAAGTAGGAGACACTTAGGTATGTATGGTGTTAAGTCCTTGGTATGTATACTGCTAATGCATTTGTTATACATAGTAGTAGAGTCCTTTGTATGTATACTGTTAATGTTTCTTTATGTATAAGAGTAGAGTGCGCTTGGTATGTATAATGTCTTGGATATACTTTACATGAAGATTTTCAAAAGTTCGTAAATCAAGCTTTTCCCGTAAGTGAAGATTTACCAACATACAGTAACTGTCTCACCTGATGCAGCAACATAGAAGAAATCACCTAAAATGGCGTCAATATTATACTATAAATACCGTAACCAGACGATCTCTCTTAAACTCCATTTAAGGACAAAACACCTTGAGAGTGTCTGTGGGTCCAGGTGGTGGCTGCCTCTCCGGGGGCTGTTTTAACAAAGGTACAAAAGCCCACCTGGTTATCTTATTGATCCTTCTATCGATACATCTACGTATATACAAACGCATATTAACATATCGTATATCCGATTAATGAATAAATAAAGACGGGGTTCCTTCATCATACGTGTATTAATGCATGTTTGTACACCTGTATTCTTGCGTATATATTTGTTTCTTTGTATTTATTCAAGTATACACCACTTCCAGGGTAGAATGTTAAGGGCGTCACAATGCAAATATAACTACGGCAAAATTATGGACTAAGACGAAACTACTATCTCAGAATTTAAGCAGAGTCTCCACGAGGCTACATTTCACATTCCTGGAAACCCCCTCCTCCCTCCCAAGACCCGTCCTTACGCTGCCTCCGCCGCCAACCCGCGCTATACACATCTCATATGTGGCTATTTTACATAAGCCTTCATTACGTATACAAGGGGTTACATGCAATATTAATAAACCGTCATTCGATATACACAGAATACACTCGACGGGCACATGAACTGGTGGTGAAGGACGAGGAGGAGAGGGTGAGAGGGATAGGGAAGATGAAGGAAGGAAGGGGGGATATTGGATAGGGAGTGGGGGAGAGAGAGTGGGGAGAGGATGTCTGTGTATATTCGTAGTATATACAAGCGTCACACATTGCGCAACGACACTGTTGTATATACCCAACATTTAATGGGTGGTGTGTGTGGATCAACAGTTATATACGAAACGCGGTGGTAGAAATCCTTGTAGATGTTTGCCAAAATTTTCATTCTGACGTGAAGCAAAAAGGAATATTATTTAGAAACATTATTGAACTTCGGGGATGGGGGGAGGGGTGCGCGGCTTGCTTACACACACACACCGATCGGCAACAAACACTTCGCTACAGCCTCAGATATCAACAAGTACGAACCTTAACAATAGATCGAGAGTTGATCATGATAATCCCGGGTACAATGCCATGTTTAAGTGGCTGAATTCCGTTCCTTAAGTGGCATACATATGCATGGAGAGACACAGACGTACATACATACATAGAGAGGCGAGAGGCGTAGCTATCTCCCAGATCCTGCTCACTAAAACGAAAGGAAATATGACTGCTTACACATGCATATGTAAACAAATCGAGATGGGCCGCCATTTGAATACATCTAAATGCAAGTTGGCCTCACCATCATTCTCGGTTGAGTTTAGACACTCCTCTTTCTAGACTAGATCTGCATGCATGACGCCGACACCAACATTTTACATTAAGCATAAAAGCATGCACTGAAGATTCATGCATTATATACCACGGGAAACATAATCTAAACAACACCCCGGGAGCGACACAAAACGCACAAGCACGGACGAAAAAAACTGAGAAAAAGAGACGGCTAAAAAAAACACGGTGTTATCATTGCTTCATACAAACACTGGCCAGTGTGGCATCAACATTGATATTTTATTTATACAGATGTGAAAACGCTCGCTGTTCTAGGGCGGTGTGAGGGGCCCGAGACCCTAACTCAGGGTTACATTGAGGTTATACTCTTGATTTCTTCCTTGTCTTCATAAAACACAAACTCGAGGAGGACTTGGTGGATACAACTTATAGTCTTACCCAACTCCGTGATACACAAGCCTCGAGTAGCACTTGAGGGGATCACTTCTCACACAACTTCACAGTGTTCGCGGTCGAGTGATTGCTTTGTCATACATACGAATTTATAGCTAAAAAAAAATCCCAATTAATACTTTGGAGTCATACTGGGCGATTCAATTATACATCAGAATATGCAAAAAAAAAGGTGATATTTGGAAGATACTTTCAGAGTTTCTGTTTATTATCTAAACCAGTCTAGCAGCCTTCACCAGTTACAGTCTTATGCCAATCAATACGAGTAACACACACACACACACACACACACACACAGAGTAATGACAGAGATATAGAGTTAAAGACTTGACCAGCTTCCTGATACAGTACATGACCTTAGGGACTGCTCATTGTGGTCCTGACATGAATCTGGCGCACAAGGATGCCTCTGTTGGGTTACGGGAAGAAGAGTACCACTATTCTGTCAAGTTTGTGTTGGGAGGAAGAGATGGTTTCTCTTGTTGTCTTTATCTATATTCTGAAGTTGTAAGTGACTGATGAATAATAGACTAAGTAACAGAAAGACAGATAGAAGAAACAGAGAGACAGACAGACGGAAATAGACAGACAGACAGAGATAGGTAATCGGACAAGACAAACAAGACTTTCACTTCACTGTATTAATCGGTCACCTTTCTACACTAACTATGATGTAACTCACAGAGGTATGATGTACTGTATAGTGTATATATGAAACGCACATCTTCAGAATGGTACCAAGGCCCCACCACGCGCTTTTGTTTTTACCACCAAGTCATTCCTTGATATATCACAAAAGGTGTAAATAAATGATTGATTACTGAACAGAGTGTAATGTTGATCTGATTTCACAAGATAATCTGTGTGTGTGTGTGTGTGTGTGTGTTCTATCTTTCTTTCTCCCAATGACGCACTGGCTGCTGGGCTAAGGTCGTGTAGTAGCTGAAGAGGTTACAAGACTGTTTACAGTGGAGTTAAAACCTAAACACTCTTTTAAAATAGGGGCAGTTAGCACACTCTGTCTCGCCTGACGTACATTCTGCCTCGCTGACGTAGACCCCGCCTCGCCTAACGTACGTAGACCCAACCTTAATACCACGTACACTCTTGCCTTGCCTAACGTACACCCAACCTTAACACCACGTACACTCTTGCCTCGCCTAACGTACGTAGACCCAACCTTAATACCACGTACACTCTTGCCTTGCCTAACGTACACCCAACCTTAACACCACGTACACTCTTGCCTCGCCTAACGTACACCCAACCTTAACACCACGTACACTCTTGCCTCGCCTAACGTACGTAGACCCAACCTTAACACCACGTACACTCTTGCCTCGCCTGACGTACGTCGACCCCAACCTTAATACCACGTACACTCTTGCCTTGCCTAACGTACACCCAACCTTAACACCACGTACACTCTACCTCGGCTAACGTACACCAAACCTCAACACCACGTACACTCTACCTCGCCTAACGTACACCAAACCTCAACACCACGTACACTCTACCACACATACAACCACAGCAAATTAAAGTGTACATGTTTTCTTCCCTAATAACTTACTCCGTTTTATTACAGCATACTTGCTCCTGTGTATAATTATTTTTTTTATGCGAGTATAATAATAATAAAACCCACGACTTGTTTAGTTTTTGGCGAAGGGTGAGATTTGATGTTGTTTTGAGAGAGAGAGAGAGAGAGAGAGAGAGAGAGAGAGAGAGAGAGAGAGAGTAATAATTATAGGTTGGTAGTGATGGTGGACCGCCCATAACCCACCACAGGACCAGGGTAGGAGGAGTGGCCCACCACCTCCTGCCTCTGTTTTTGGTTACAGACAAAAAGTTTTATGAGGGAGTTGGACCGCGCCACACACAACGGTTATATCCTCCTACCAGCACCTCACTTATCAACACTTGCAAATGACTACAACAATTACTTACGAAACCACTACAACGATTACTTATGGACTCACAACAACGATTACTTACAGATTTAATCCAACAATTACTTTCAGACTTACTACAAAGATTACTTAGGCATTTATAACAACGAATACTTACAAACTTACAATAACATTTACTTACGGACCCACAACAACGGTTATGTACGGACTTACAATGGTGATTACTTATGATCTTACAAAAACGATAACTTACAGATTTAGAACACTGATTACTTACGAACTTACAAAAACGATTACTTACGGAGTTACAACAACGATTACTTACGAACTTACCATAACCACTATCACCTAGGGATTGCAGGTACAATACAAAATACAACTACATCATAAAGGGAAAAACAAAATTCGGTTACAGCTTAAAACTGAACTAAACTCACTGAATTCAAGAACAAATTAATTTAAGATTTCAGTAAAAAATCGGGGGAGTTCGTGCAGGTAAATACAACACGAGTTATCGCATGAAAAATAACTACGATTATTTTACATTAAGACCTAAATTATACCACCAACAAGAAAGACAATTATACTTTATTCACGTCTTAAGAAAATTACATTAAACAAACAATATGAAGCGATAGCTAGTACACACGTGTATGTATGTATGTATGTATGTATGTATGTAACTTCCAGTGTCTTGGAATAGCGGGAAGATTCAGATGGATGTTCTTTATGGCGTACAATCGGCTACCTCGCCCAAGGAAGGTGTAACCGTGTTGTGAGACCAAAACAATGTAGCCGACACGAGTGTGAGAGGTACTGTAGCGTTCACAACCTCCTCCCCCTTGAGTGTGAACCTTCATAGAATATAAACACACGAGCATTTCCTAGGTGGGATTGTATGCGCGGCCATGACAGCAGTGGAGTAAACACGAGACCGGTTGGTGATGTTGTCTACATATAACAGAAGAGTTAATAAACAAATAATTTAATAAATAAAAAGATCAAGAACAATAAAATTGGATATTGTTTAAGTGAAGTTAGAGAAATATGAATGAAAAAGTAGTAGTTTTTTAATATAAAGGGATTCAAGAATATTCAAGAAGGAAGTATTTTAGAAGGTGTAGTGAAGCCGGTGGTAAAATATTCACTAGGTGTGAGCTGCAGATAATTCAGGTATATGACCCAACATTAAGCTGCTCACACCAAGTAGTACTGATTTATGAGACGATAATGAAGTTACGAGGAAAAACTAAAGTGTCACATCAGTTAACTTCAACACCAATACTCGAAAAACTAAATTCTGGGACATATCTGAAGCAACTTTGGTGTTGAGAGCAAATTGACAATGGTATTTGTCTCACTTAACTTATAGACCACGAGTGTAAATTTATTGTTAATTCTTTCTTAAAGAAGGAAATTAAGGACAGTTAGGTTAGGGAAGATCCCGAGAGAAAAATAAATTAAACATAACTCACGACATCCACGAGAAGACTGTGTATCATGACCTGTCACACTCAGTGGTAATAAGGCGAAAAGTTAAGGTAAGTTTCATACTGTATACCTGAGGCAGTGGGGATAAAACAATGAATTCCCACCTGTAAAGTTAGGTACCAATCCACAGCTGGGTGGACAGAAGCTGTCTCGGGTGCAAATAAGTAACCCATAGGACAGGATGTGAGAGCTGTATCACACCCCTACAACAGGTTCAGCATCAGCTCAGTTTCAGTACCAATACCTTAACAGTGGTGAAGCGAAACACGTAACTCAATATTGTCAACCAAATAAGTAACATCCATATAAATGAATCTTTATCTGATTCAACGTAATTAAAATCAATTTAAATTTGGTTTAAAATTTAACTGAACACTATATTTAGCACAATCAAAGGTGTAACTGAAGATTCTAACATAAACAAAGTTAAGCAAGCTGCCAGCAGGGAGGCGAGGAAACAAGTGAGGCAACACAGGAAAGGAGGGGGAGAAGGAGGAAGAGGTGGAGGAGGAGGAGGAGGAGGAGGAGGAGGAGGAGGAAGCTGTGGTGCGAAACAGTGTAAAAAAAAAATATTAACAAGAGAAATAATTCATATACCATCGTGATGTTTTACTGAAAGAAGGAGTCAGATGGTTTTTAACCGGATCACTTGAGAGTACTGATAAAGGAAGTGAAGTTTGGTGACGTTTACGACGAAAACTTGTGTAATAGTGATATATTCATTCCGCTTGACACATGATTTTTTCTTTTTTACAAACTGTCAAAGACTTAATTCTTCTTGCAGTCAACGTTAACCTTTATTTAATAAACATACCTGATGTACAATTATCCAAATTATCGTCACCTGGGTATGAAGATATGACGCTGTATCACGCAGGCCACCTGGACCTGAAGTAAATGTCTTCTGAATTAGAATATTACACTAAAATTTTCCCCCAAGCAAGTACACAGTCCTCATCCATCACGTGCGTCCATTAGTGTCTTTTTCAGAGTATTAACATAAGAACATAAGAACATAAGAAAGTGAGATACTGCAGGAGGCCGACTGGCCCATACAGGGCAGATCCCTTTCACACCCATCCCAGCACTTCCATGTGCCTATCCAACTTCGTCTTGAAGCTCCCTAGCGTCCCCGATCCTACTATAGCACTCGGTAGCCTATTCCACATATCCACAACTCTATTACCAAACCAGTGCTTGCCTATATCCTTTCTGAATCGGAATTTATCTAATTTAAAGCCATTTGTTCTAGTTATTTCGTTATTACTGAGCTTCAGAACATCTTCCATTTTACCCTTGTTAATCCCACTCACCCACTTGTACACCTCTATCATATCTCCCCTAACTCTACGCCTCTCTAATAAATGCAAGCCTAAGCTTTTCAGTCTTTCTTCATATGTAAGGTTTCTAATATTATGGATCATTTTTGTCATTCTTCTTTGTACTCTCTCCAAAGAATCTATGTCCATTCTATAATAAGGACACCAGAACTGAACCGCATAATCCATGTGTGGCCTCACTAATGCTAGGTAAAGTTTCAAGATAACGTCAGCAGTTCTGTTACTCACAGACCTAGATATGAACCCTAGAATCCTGTTTGCCTTGTTGCGAACGCTAATACATTGTTTTCTAGGTTTCAAGTCGTTGCTAACAAATACACCTAGATCTTTTTCACAAACTGAGTTTTCTATTTCCGTGTTACCTAGTTTATACTTAACGTTTGTATTCGTCTTCCCTATCTGTAGTACCTTGCATTTATCAGTATTAAAATTCATTTGCCAGTCTACTGACCACTCATGTAAGGTATCTAGATCTCTTTGAAGGTGTTCAAAGTCACTGTCTGAATTATTACAAATCTTACAGCCTTTATGACGAGTTAAATTATCGCCTTGAAAATCGTCATTCTGTACTGTGTTCTGCGTTTACGTACAAGTCCCTTCGATATCTGTAACAACTAGAAAAACAACAATTGAAAGTCTTGTATGACCTCAACGTGACACAATAAACTAAAGAGACGATAATGTAAGCCCGACGAGTCCTGCCTGTTCATAAATATTAAAGAAAATGTACTTTAGCGCAATGTCTCGTATGTGACTGACTATGAGCAATCAGTGCCCTTCTGTGACCTTGTGAGAATGACCAGAACGTACAAAAAAAAAAAAAAAATCTCACCAAGACAAAAAAACTACGGGACAAAAACTCTCAACAGGCAACCCTTCCCCCCCCCCCCCCCACACACCCCCGTCATCTTCACGCCGTCAGGATACAATTTACATTACAGGAAAGGATATAAAGGATTAACACCAGGTTAGAATAAATACAGGATAAATCAGAATAGAGTAGGAAATAAAGGTGTTACAGGATAAATTCAAGATACAGGTGATGATGGTGCAGGTGTCAGGAGGTACATCTGAGCCACAGCTGACCTGGCAGACAATGCGTCTAGATACAGGCGAGAGAGAGAGAATAGCCGACTGTTCAAACATACTGTACCTACCAGACACAAAAGGTGTTGTATACAATAGCATGAACTGGCAGTATCATATTCATTACTGGTAGGTTGTTAGGCAGCTCATAGCCGCCCACAAACACCCAGTCCACACCGGCAGGGAATAAAGCTTCACCTGGCCAGATATTAATTTAATATACACAGAGAGGAATAAACCCTAGTAGGGCAGATCTTAAGGAAATATACGACAAGATAATACCTGCTCAGGGTTCTAGATTCTGAATGATTCCTACGTAAAAAAATAAAATAAAATCCTCCCAATTTGAGAAGCGAGAAAATACATCAATGTTTCTTTAAATTTCACCACAAAAGAAGTCCAAAATGGCGGCACAATGGTTGTACTTTGACTGTACCTGTAAAATACGGTGAAAATAACAATAGACGAACCTTTAAGACTCCAAACCTTATACACTCTTATCACCGAGTCTCTGATAAGAACATACCAGGAGTTGCTAAAATTGGAACATGTCAAAGTAGATGGTAATAATTAAGAAATATTCCATACACAAAATAAAACAATGTAGTGAAAATTATGTAACGTGACTTAAAAGACGAAATTAAAATTATCTAAAATACTGAATCATTATAAGAACGAATTATAAGCATTTTGTTATTTTTCTAATTATAATATAAAATAATTTAGGGTCAATTTAAGACTGGCGTGAGGTAAAGCGAGGCGTGACGGAATTTTAGCCAATAAATAATTACAAACTCATTTATTTATTATGATATAAAAGTTTGAGATGGTTAAGTAACGAGGATAGAAAATAAATGTTACCCTCACTCTCCCTCGTTCCCTCACTCTCCCTCCTTCCCTCACTCTCCCTCCTTCCCTCACTCTCTCTCCTTCCCTCGTTCTCCCTCCTTCCCTCCTCTTCCTACCTGTTTCCTTAATACCTCCCTCTCTCATACCTACGTTCCTCCATCCACTCCCTTTCCTCACCGATTTAGATACGATTAATATGTACTGTTAACCCGGAAAATACTCACACAAATAAAAAAATAAAACGAGAATTAAACACAAGCAATTATTTCAATCTAGAGTCATTTTGAGTGATAATAATCCTCACTATAATGACAACTCTAATTATTCCTATCAGTACAGTCAGCGTCAGTCTTTACTCCGATAAACTTAATAATACTGTAATATGACTTAATGTTCGTGACAATAAATAAATTAAGCAAAATATTGGTAATTTAACACATGTAGGTGATTTACATAAGTGTCTATCAGATAAGTTAGAATGGTATGGAATTTATTATGGGGCGAGAGAGAGAGAGAGAGAGAGAGAGAGAGAGAGAGAGAGAGAGAGAGAGAGAGAGAGAGAGAGAGAGAGAGAGAGAGCATACTAAGGAGTGAGATTCTGGCGAGGTAAGTATTTATAATATATTTACCAACACAGTCAGCAACATACTTATCTAGAGGAAATTTTTAGTGTATAACAAGCACATTAGTTTTCATAACAGTAAACATTTCAAAGATAAAGAGACTATCTATAAATATCACAAATCCATAATGTGTTAAACTGCTTGATATAAACAAGAGACGTAACTTCTTATACTTTTATCAACAAGAGGTACGAAAGTGTGGCGCCGGGATGGTTGGTCCTCTGCAGGTAGGATACAACCACAGCACGAGTGACCAGGTAAGTGTGTAATACTGGATAAGACCAACACATCGACGGCTTGTATATGACGCTGAGTTGTGTAGATGGTGGTAATGAACGATGTCAGTGACTATAGGTGACTGTCAGTGTTTGATGAAGACTGTTAGCAATTTCAAGAGACTGTCATTAATTGCTGGAAACTGACAGTGATCTCAATAGTGTGTCACTGACTGTTAAAGACTGCCAGTAATTGTCAACTACTGCTATAGTGACTGACGGAACTCCCCCCCCCCCCCCCTATACAGCAGACTCTACGATAGGGAAATGTGCTGATCATAAGAGCAGGAATTAACCCTTGTAAACATACCAGGGATGATCCACATGCCTGGTAGCGAGTAGGATGATCACGCTGCCCTCGTATGTGTGTTCCTTCAGAGGCACGAGCAAGGTGGGGGCGAAGCATGTGGAATTTTTCCCCTCCGTCCTCGAGAATACGCACTGTTGGTATTTCGCTTCTGGTTTCCGGAGGCCAGCAAGCACGTGAGGGTTAAGTTAAGGACGAGGGGTTGGAGGAGGAGGAGGTGGTGGTGGTGGTGGAGGAGTGATTATAGGGAAGAAGACCACACGAGTTATATTATCCTACCAAGATTTTCTGGATTTGGCAACGAAATAACAAAATAAATAAAACATGAAATAAATAAACAAAACTTTAAATTTATATTCCCCCAATAAACCATAGTGGAACGTTATATATGTACAATGTATATTTGTTTTGCCTTTGTCACTTACTAATGCTAAACACCAACCAAGAGGTATTTGTGTTGGCGGACATTTACAGTAGGAGTAATTGTGTGTACTGTGTCTTGAGAGATATTGATTTCTAGGGTCGAGTCACTATCGCCTCTACCGTTACTACTACTACTACTGCCGCTACCTGACTGATTCCTTGGTGGTGATGATGGTGGCGGGAATGGTGGTGATGCTGGTGAAGATAATGGTGGGGGAATAATGGTGATGTCAGTGATGGTGATGGTGGCGGGAATGGTGGTGATGTTAATGGGGATGGTGTTGGTTTTAGTAATGTTGATAATGATGACAGTGGGAATGGTGATGATGATAATGCTAGTGATGATGGTGATGATGGTAATGCTTGTGATGATGAGGAGGAGCAGGAGGATATTAATGATAATGATGACGATGATGATGATGATGATGATGATGATGAAGGGGAGGACAAGCAGGAGGATGTTATTGATGATGATAAAGATGGTGACATTAATCACCAGAACAAAGACACCGGCCGTGACATGACTGAAATTATCTAAAAAAAAACAACAACACGTCGACCAAGTCACCTCAATAAACCCAAACAACGGGGGGCACGTGCCGCATATGTCACACCAGAACACGCGCCGCATGCGTCATACCTGGACACCTACCTCCATGAGTAACCAAGGCTCATCTCATGACAGCGGCTCCAAGATGAGTAATCACCAGCACTTAGCCACTCCCCGCCATCCTCGAACTGGCTTTTGCAAGTAAGCCTGGCGAACGTTCGCTTGTCTCTATCCACATGTAATATACAGTCATAATTTACTTTATTTCCTATGAGCAGCTTATCTATACAATTTATCAACATTAATTCAATATTCATATTTTATGTATATCTTGTGAGTAATTCACCTTCATCCTTGCATTACCTATCCATTATTTTCTTTACCTCTCACCACCATTACCTACCCATTATTTCTTCTCACCACCTTTACCTACCCACTATTATTTCTTCTCACCACCATTACCTACCCATTATCTCACTCACCACCATTACCTACCCATTATTTCTTCTCACCACCATTACCTACCCATTATCTCACTCACCACCATTATCTTCTCAACACCATTATTTTCTTCACATCTCACTGCCATTACCTTCCCATTATTTCCTTTTTTTCACCACCATTAACCGACTTAACGTAGTCATTGCCATCGATGTCATTTGCATGATCCAATCGTCTAGGTGAACCTGTCTTTGACCTTACTGGTTAATGCACATTCTTCAACCTCCCCAAGCATCTCCGGTCTCTCTCTCTCTCTCTCTCTCTCTCTCTCTCTCTCTCTCTCTCTCTAACTGGTGTCTCTCTGTTACTCTTTGAATTACCTTTACCATAATCATCACAATCATCATCATTATCATCATCATCATCATCAATATAAACATCACAATTATCATCATTACAATCACCACCATTAATAGCATCATCATCATCATCATCATCACCAATATCATCATCATCGACATCATCACCACTAATACCATCATCATCATCACCACTCTCATCACTATCATCATCACTATCATCATCCCTAAGAACTCATAAACTGCCATATACAGTAAAGTGGTGTGATAAAGCTCCACC
>CAUDMG010003604.1:1725000-1727500 GCA_958450375.1 Homarus gammarus
ATATATATATATATATATATATATATATATATATATACATATTAACCATTAGAGTTACTATTTTAAGTTACTGTACTTATAATCAATATCATCACAATCATTAACTTGGTGCTGTATATCATTACCATTCATCATTACTATTTACTATTAATAAAAAAAGTTTCAAGACACTCAACACGTCAACCCAGTCATGAGTAATCAGTGTGAGTTGACGAGTGAGCGGAAGTCCTATGAGCAGTATGAGCCAACGCCCAACACTTGCTCACCACCTTGGTACAGGGACAACAGTTAGGCTCATGTACATTTTTATTATTACCACTTGTTAATATCTCCCCACAGAGGCTGATGTTAATATAATTTATATAAAAGGTAATAATGGCGATATATAACATATATCTTTTAACATAATACTTAACGGAAATTAATATTTATAAAATAAGTCAATATAAAACTGTAAAAAGACGAGCATATTAAAATGAGAATAAACTTTACAATTGTGTAGGTGTGTGTGTGTGTGAGAGAGAGAGAGAGAGAGAGAGAGAGAGAGAGAGAGAGAGAGAGAGAGAGAGAAGGGGGGGGGCAGATATATAAAACACAAGACACAGATATAAAGAACAAAGGGAGAGATAGAAGGCATAAAAAGTGAAAGGAACACAAAGAAACGGCGATGAAGAGACGTACTGTACAAAGAGAGAAAAAAGAAGACATAGAAAGAATAAAAAAATTAAAACACACACACACACACACACACACACACACACACACACACACACACACACACACCACAAGCAAATACAAACCAACGGCACGACACAGAAGAAACAGAGATGAACAAAAAATACAAACAAAAACACACAAACAAATTAAAACAGAAATAGAGAAAGAAAGACAAGTACACACACAAGCAGGGAAAAAATACACGGAGAGAGAGAGAGAGAGAGAGAGAGAGAGAGAGAGAGAGAGAGAGAGAGAGAGACTGACTAAACCAACACAAGACGTGGGACAGTGGCTGGTAGGGTCATCATCTGGTGGGCTTGGTTTCTTCACAAACGCTGAGTTAAATAGTGAAAACCTCACCTCATAGCCCTGGACGTGAGGCTCTACTGCCCTCTTGAGTCACTTCCTAAGGCAATGTAGTACGGTGGTGTGGTGTGTGGTGAAGGTGGTGTGTGGAGTGGTGGTGTGTGGAGTGGTGGTGTGATGTGGGGTGGTGTGATGATATGGTGTGGTGTGTTCAGGTGGTGTGGAGTGGTGGTGTGATGAGGGGTGGTGTAATGAGATGGTGTGGTGTGTTCAGGTGGTGTTGTGAGGTGATGTGGTGTGAGGAGTGGTGTGATGAGATGGTGTGGTTATTGGTGTGGTGTGTTGAGGTAGTGTGGTGAGGTGTGAGGAGGGTGGTGTGAGGTGGTGTGTTAGGGTGGTAGGGTGATGTGATGAAGGTGGTGTGGTGAGGTGGTGTGGTGAGGACTGGTGTGATAAGATGGTGTGGTGAGAGGAGGGTGGTGTGAGGTAGTGTGATGAGGTGGTGTGATGAGGTGGTGTGAGGAGGGTGGTGTGAGGTGGTGTGGTGAAGGGTGGTGTGGTGAGAGGTGGAGTGGTGAGGGTCGTGTGGTGATGTGGTGAAGGGTGGTGTGATGAGGTGGTGTGGTGAGGGGTGGTGTGGTGAGATTTTTATTTTTATTTATTTATATATTTTTTTTTTACGGGCATTAACTCACCCGGGCACAGGTAATTTTTAATGACCCACATCAAGGCCTGATGGGCGAAAACATAATAAAATAATAATAATAATTATGCTGATGATGATGACAGTAATAACAATAATAATAGTAATAAAATTAATAAAATACATAAAAATAAATAATTATAATAAAAGAAAATAATAATAATTATAAAAATGTATAAAATTATACATAATAATAAGAATCATCATCATCATAATAATAAAGAGCCATAAATAAATAATAAAAACAAAATCAAGAGTGAGAAACAATATATATTTGTTGTGTTGTCAAAGTAAGAGAAACAATTGAGACCCTGCAATAGTGTGTAGATGAGGCAGAAAATTAGATCAGCAACCTGGGACTTGGTCACAATTTTCGTGATGCCATATGACAGCAGGGTCTACCTTTGGAGAACACATTATGCTTCCAATATCTTCCCAGGCGTAAGTACCTCCCTGTTTGGTAGCTGCCTAATACCTATAATATGCTGGTTGGTATGGTGTGAGGAGGGTGGTGTGAGGTGGTGAGGTGGTGTGGTAAGGGTGGTGTGAGGTGGTGAGGTGGTGTGGTAAGGGTGGTGTGATGAGGTGGTGTGGTGAGTTGTGGTGTGGTGAGGGGTGGTGTGGTGAAAGGTGTGGGGTGAGGCGGGTGGTGTGAGGTAGTGTGCGGTGGTGTGGTAGGGAGTGGTGTGGTAAGGGGTGGGGTGGTGAGGGCTCGTGTGGTGAGGGCTGGTGTGGTGAGGGTGGTGTGGTGAGAGGTGGGGTGGTGAGGGTGGT
>CAUDMG010003604.1:1732500-1962500 GCA_958450375.1 Homarus gammarus
TTCACTATTAATTCTTTGTTCTACTTTATCATAGCAAATTTTACCAAAATGTGGGAAGCTAACCCCTAGAAAGCTCCTCCGATACAGCTTCATCACTCAAGTTACTCTTCAGTATTTTGTCTACCAACACGTATTCTAAACACTCTTCTTCTCCACTCTGACGATTCCATACATACTTAGGAAATTTCTAATTTTTTATACCATATATTCTTTAGTATCAATCCTCACCCAATGCATATTTTTTTCTCCCATTTTTCATTCTTAGACTCCAGAGTTATCGTTTCATTCCACACACCTTCCCTGTCACCTACATTGTCAATAAGATCCCCCCCCCCCCTCGTTATCACTCTCATTGTATCCCATGTAAGCTTTTTACGACAATTATTTAAAACTTCTTCAAATGTCTTTCTCTCTTCCTCTCTTTATTTTCATTGTATTCCACCAAGTATTTCATCACTCACTTGAAAAGCCAAACAGACTTTTACTCATAGTCTATAAGACACTTGACACTTATGTTTCATTCAGAGGAAGGAGATCTAAATCCCTTTCATTAATCAAAGCTTCCTTTAATATGTTCTTATCACCCTGTGGGCTACCATATATAATCACATACCTCGGTCTTCTATTTGGTATTATAAACACAGGGGGGCGGGGCTACCATCTCCAAAACATAGGACCTATTGTGCCTGAGCAGTTGGTGAGGACCTCTCTCTCTCTCTCTCTCTCTCTCTCTCTCTCTCTCTGTATATATATATATATATATATATATATATATATATATATATATATTTATATGTATATATATATATATATATTATAGGTTCTTCAAAACTCCATGCAGGAGATGTGTGAGAGAGAGCACATTAAGGCGGAGTGGCTGGGGTGCTGTGAGATATGAATACAAATACAGTATTACAGTAGAGAATTCACGGAGGCTACAGCAAGATGTGGAGCAGAGAAGTAGATGGAGATGCTGACAGTCCTCGCTGCTGTGACCAGAAATATGTACTTTGCAATGCAAATACTCAGCTCATGTCTACATAAAACAATACAAACGTATTCATGGCGCGGTCAGGAGAGATGCAACGGTAATTGTAAGGATATATATATATATATATATATATATATATATATATATATATATATATATATATATATATATATATATATATTAGAGGAAAAACAGCCACTGATAAATAATGTCAGTGACAGGACAGAAAGATGATGAAGCGGTGATGAGAGGATTTCTAGTTCTTATTACAAAAAAATAACGACATTTAAAATAAAAATAAAAATATAGAGATGATTACAGTAAAAATGGTGACAAATAAATAAATGCCTGAATAATAGAATAACAAATTAATAACAATGAAGCAACAACTAACAGTCAAAGCAAAGAGAAGAGAACATCTTTAATAGTATAAAAAATATAAAGAAAAAATAAATATATCCCGGAAGAAAGACAAGATTCAGTTACAGAAAGATTTTCATAAATAGAAGGAAGATTACAGAAAATAAATCAAGCAACAGGAACGGTAATAATATATTCGTAATACTTGATCCAGGTATAAAAATAAAATAAAATATTCAAGAATAACATAAGAAGGTAAAGAGGAAAAGATGAATGACAGGTAAATAACATGATTAGCAGGTAAAGAGGAGAACAGGTATGTGGAACGAAGAATTGGCAAGATGGAGAAAGGCGAAATATAATGAAATTGGGAAAAAAGAAGAAAGAAGAATATTTTAGATAAGAATTGGAGAGATAAGAGATACTCGGAGACGAGAGAGAGAGAGAGAGAGAGAGAGAGAGAGAGAGAGAGAGAGAGAGAGAGAGAGAGAGAGAGAGATAATTAAAGAAATCAGGGAAGAATGAGGGAATGAGAGAGAGAAGAGATAATTTGGGAGCGCGCACACACACACACACACACACACACACACACACACACACAAGCACTTAACGTTACACAATCAGGAACATAATCAAATGGCTAAGATAACTTGCAAAAAGACACAATCAGATCGAAGGTGAGTCGTCGGACGTAACCTCCAGCGAGCAAACAAAGCAAACAAACACGAAAGATAACAAAACACTAAATATAACCATGAACATAAAAACAAACACATAGACAAGTGGCAATATAAAACAAACACAAGACAAAAACCGAGGAAGCAACAAACAAAGGAGAAGATAAACACAGGAAAACAAACACAAAGACACAAACACAATGCATGCAAATAGACAAACAAACAGCAAACAAACAAAAAACACTGGAGAAGACAAACAAAGACACTAACACAATACAAAAAATAACAAACAAACACCGAAGAAGACAAACACAAAATAAACAAACACAGAAAGACGCCGCCAACACAATACAAACAAATAAATAAATAAACAAACAAACAAAAAAACGGAGGAGAAAGACAAGTAGAGGAGGAGGAGTAAAATAGAGAAGATAAACAAAGACGAGGAATAGAGAAAAAGAGACTTTAAACCAAAAGAAGAAACAGGGAAGAGAAAAGAAAAATAAAGAAAACGATGACAAATACAAAGCGGCGAGAGAGAGAGAGAGAGAGAGAGAGAGAGAGAGAGAGAGAGAGAGAGGGGGGGGCACGAAAAAGACGAATAAGAGCAAAAAGACAAAAAAGTTAAAATAGTAAATCATGACCCAACGAAGAGACAAAAAGAGAAATAACTTAGAAAGAAAATACCAATAAAGAGAAAAAGCAAGAGAGAGAGAGAGAGAGAGAGAGAGAGAGAGAGAGAGAGAGATATGAATAGGGATTTACAATTTACAAACTAAAAAAAATGACACAGATAAGGGGAGTATATGAATAAATAAAAGAGAGATATAGAAAATAAAATAAAAATTACACACTGAGATACACAGATAAACGGAGAGAGAAATAGAGAGATAGATAAGCAGTTGGATAGACAGAAAAATGATTGTAAAAATATTAAGAAACGAAAATGCTTATACACATACATACATACAGCCAGGCAGACATATAGACAGACAGCCAGGTAGACAGATAGACAGGCAGACAGATAGACAGGCAGCCAGGTAGACAGATAGACAGGCAGCCAGGTAGACAGGCAGCCAGACAGCCAGGTAGACAGGCAGCCAGGTAGACAGATAGACAGGCAGCCAGGTAGACAGGCAGCCAGACAGCCAGGTAGACAGGCAGCCAGGCAGACATAGAGACAGGCAGCCAGGTAGACAGATAGACAGGCAGACAGATAGACAGGCAGCCAGGTAGACAGATAGACAGACAGCCAGGCAGACAGATAGACAGACAGCCAGGTAGACAGATAGACAGACAGCCAGGCAGACAGATAGCCAGGCAGACATATAGACAGGCAGCCAGGTAGACATATAGACAGGCAGCCAGGTAGACATATAGACAGGCAGCCAGGTAGACAGATAGCCAGGCAGACAGATAGCCAGGCAGCCAGGTAGACAGATAGACAGACAGCCAGGCAGACATATAGACAGGCAGCCAGGTAGACAGATAGACAGGCAGACAGATAGACAGGCAGACAGGTAGACAGATAGACAGACAGCCAGGCAGACAGATAGACAGACAGCCAGGTAGACAGATAGACAGACAGCCAGGTAGACAGATAGACAGACAGCCAGGTAGACAGGCAGCCAGACAGACATATAGACAGGCAGCCAGGTAGACATATAGACAGGCAGCCAGGTAGACATATAGACAGGCAGCCAGGTAGACATATAGACAGACAGCCAGGCAGACATATAGACAGGCAGCCAGGTAGACAGATAGACAGACAGCCAGGCAGACAGATAGACAGATAGCCAGGTAGACAGATAGACAGATAGCCAGGTAGACAGATAGACAGACAGCCAGGCAGACAGATAGACAGACAGTCAGGTAGACAGATAGACAGGCAGCCAGGCAGACAGATAGACAGACAGCCAGGCAGACAGATAGACAGACAGTCAGGTAGACAGATAGACAGACAGCCAGGCAGACAGATAGCCAGGCAGACATATAGACAGGCAGCCAGGTAGACAGATAGACAGACAGCCAGGCAGACAGATAGACAGATAGCCAGGTAGACAGATAGACAGATAGCCAGGTAGACAGATAGACAGACAGCCAGGAAGACAGATAGACAGACAGTCAGGTAGACAGATAGACAGGCAGCCAGGCAGACAGATAGACAGACAGCCAGCCAGGTAGACAGATAGACAGACAGCCAGGAACACAGATAGACAGACAGCCAGGAAGACAGATAGACAGACAGCCAGGAACACAGATAGACAGACAGTCAGGCAGACAGATAGACAGACAGCCAGGAACACAGATAGACAGACAGTCAGGCAGGCAGACGGATACAGGCAGGGAGATAGTTACATAAACGAACTGACTGACAGAGATTGACAGATAGGAAGACAAGGTTTGCAAACAGGGAGAAAACAGACAGAGACAACCAAGTAGAAAAGCAGACAGGTAGAAAGACAGACCGACAGTGAAATAGATTGACAGACCAAGAGAGGAGGAGAAGAGGAAAGCCCAGTAACTAGATAATTACAACAGGACGGGTGGTGGGCGGAGGGAGGGTGGTGGGCGGAGGGAGGATGGGGTAGGGTATGGGGGGGTGGTGGTGAGGAGTACAGCAGCAGGAAACTACATTGAAAACCCCGCCAGAATCACTGTAGGCTGGCGTCAGGCCTCGGTGTCAACGTTAAGTCAATATACACACTCAAAACACAAGACAAAATGTAATGGGAGGGAGAAGAAGGGCAAGGGTGTGTGGGGGGGGGGGGGTTGAGGGAGAGAGTGGGGAAGAGGGAAGGAGGGGGGGTGAGGGAGGGAGGGGGGTGAGGGAGGGAGGGAGGGAGACATCAACTAACCACCAAGATAAAAACATTGTGGACATATCGTCAAAGAGGAGGAGAGAATCGTCGAGAAAGTGTGTGTGAGAGAGAGAATGAATAAGTAATTGAGAGAGGTAAAGGACCCAACTCGTCAGAGAGAATGGCTTATGAGCCCCTGCGTACAGTGAGGCAGAGAGAAGGGGGGTGAAGGAGAGAGAGAGAGAGAGAGAGAGAGAGAGAGAGAGAGAGAGAGGAGGGGGGCGTCCTAAATACTTAATTCAACATTTATATCCTCTCCTCCCTCCCACCCTCCCCTCTCTCTCCCTTCTCTTCTCTTTTCTCTTTCTCTCTCCCTCTTTCTCTCTACATGAACTGAAACAAAAGCAGGGAGCGAGCTCTATGCTGTAAGGCTTGTGAAGAGTGGGAGGAGTGGAAGGGCGGGAGTTGGGGGGGAGGGGGTGGTAGATAGCTCGCTAACTCTCTCTCTGCCTACCTACCTATCTCACTCCTTCACTCTCACTCACTCACTCACTCACTCCCAGGGAGGCTCGAGTAAATGAACCAGCCCAGTTTCAAAAGTTTCACAAGAAGCCGTTTCGTTGTGTTCATAAGTTATTCAATACACAGATCAACTTTTTACAACCTGCATTATTGAAAGACATTAAGATTTTATCGGTTCGCTACACCCAATGGAACTGGTGGGGCGAGGGGCACCCTATGATTTATGGGAGCGGATTTCGGCCTCTTGTTCGTAAAAATTGGATACATTTTCGGACATGGGCCTGGAATGCTGTCCGAAATGGGCTATGCTGTATCGCTGTAAAAATAATGCGAAGGAATATTTACACGGGAGAACTCTTGAAGAAAAATTGTTTGTGCTTAAGTCAAAAACAATGGTGGTAGATATTTATATACATGTAAACTTTCTAGACAAGTTCCTCCTAGTAAGAAAAAAATATGACGTCAGGCTTATATATTACTGTTGTTGGTAAGTAAATTTCTCTTCTCCCTCGTATGAAGGCAACACTATGACTACTATCATCTAAATTTATATAATATATATTTTTTCATACCATATACTTATTTTTTACTTAAATAACTAAAAAATATATTTGTTTTTACTAATCACACATTATGAATTTTTCACTCCAAACTAATATATTTTTCTTCTTACGTATTTAAATGATACAAGTTTTTTACTACCTATAATCACTTTAAATAAAAAAAAACACGTTCTAGGCATAGCAACCAGTTAGGGGCAGTGGGGGTACAGCACACTGCAAAATAAACTTTTTTTTTTTATTCTAAGACACAATGTGGACGGTAATGCACTCGATAGCTTTCACTGTCTCAAATGTAAAGTTAGGTAATTTACACAGGTGGATGGACTGAGGGTGTCCTGAGAGTAAACCAGCCACCCTCAGGGCACGACAGTCATTCCTAGTTATAAATGTAAGTTATACCGGTGTGGTGGCTCAGGGTTTTTCCTTAATTTTTAGATGAGAAAGTAAAATAAAATCTTCGTTTTGTGTAGCTCAACAATAAGACTTTTAACTTATACACGAAGGCCTTTCTCGTTTGGTCAGTCAGACATAATGAAACAATATGATTTTTCACTCTTGTATAATCAAACGAGGAGTCTTTCATCATTCACAGACTTAAAACAGGAAGCTTTCTCTCACCTGTTTGAAATAAGCAGAAAACATGACAACTCCCACAAATTCAACTCGTAGTAGCAATTTTTTTTCGTGTAACAAGAAACCTTGCATACAAATAATTATATAACATACACACTGTTTATTCATTCATCCATCCATCCATCCATTTATTCATTTATTTATTTATTTATTTATTTACGTGTGTGTGCACAAGATAACATTCATAGTTCACAGCGAACCTTCCCCGCAGGACTCGCATGGTGTTGTGTACTGTACATAACATATCCTGATCACATGTCCTCACAGTTTCCCAGGTCCTTCTGAGGCTCAAGACGCCTTCACTATGTCGGAAAACATTACAAAATTTCCAATTAGGCCTCATTTTTAAGCACTCAGTGGGTGTGTGGCAACGCTCACACCTCACATTCTTTGTACATTGGTTCGAGTCTCACTGATGGAATTCTATATATATATATATATATATATTATATACATATATATATATATATATATATATATATATATATATATATAAATATATATATATATATATATAGAGGTAAAGAAAATTCTACAATAAATTTCCCCTCCTGTGTTCTGGTGGCAGGTGATGTATAAAAGATACGGGCTAAGTAAAGGAGTGAATAAAACATACAAGATGCTGAGCCCAGATAAATATTAAGGGACCTGGAGCAGCAGCCTGATAAAACAACGATGAAGGAGCCCGGGATAAGTGAGGGGGGGGGAGGGGGAGAATAGACGTATTGTGAACGAGAGAGAAAGAGAAGGAGAGAAGGGAGGAGGGAAGGGCAGAAGTAGTGTGAAGGAGGGAAGAGAGAGAAGGAGGAGAGGAGGGAAGAGACAGAAAGAGAGAACGGGGATGGAAGAGAGAAACAAAGCAAAATGAGAGAATGGAGGAGAAGACAGACTTAGTGTGATGGAGGGAAAAGAGAGGGACAGAAAAGAAGATAATAAACAGATAATAGTGTGTGCGAGAAGAGAATGAGTGAAGGTGGTGTACTCGTATAGTGAAAAAGGAATGAATTATGGCAGAGTGCATAGAATAAATAAAAAAATAATTGAAGTCAGAATGAAAATAATCTAAAAATACAATAAAGATCGAATGAATTTATAATAACGTAAAAATAAATATATTAACAAAAAACAAAAGAACGAAAAACAAAAACAAGAGACAAAACTGAATAAAGTTATGCCACAGAATAAAGAATAAAAGACAGCGAGAGATGGAAAAAATAATTACGAAAATGACAGACTGAAGAATAAGAAAGAATGAATATATAACAACTGGACAGAAAACAACGAGGGGTAGAGAAGAGGAGAAAATACATGATAATGGTGTAACAGTGAAGAATAAGGGATGACACACGTGGAATAAAACATAATGCAAAAAAAAAAAAAAAATGTTGACAGCGAAATATAAATATTGATGGATAAATGAAAAACTGATAAGCCGAGTGGAAGCGCAGAGAGAGAGAGAGAGAGAGAGAGAGAGAGAGAGAGAGAGAGAGAGAGAGAGTTCAGGAGAAGGTTACCCCCACGTTACTTTTTTATCACCGTAGTGGTTTATAGAAGGATATTACACACCACTTTTATGCAGTCTTTTATTCCTTCATAAAACAGACACAGTTGACAACAATAATGTGGGAAGCTCGATATTCCCAGCGTAGAAAAAATTTTGTTAAAAAATGTGATTCATGAGACTGAAACGAACTTCAACGCCGTGTCAACGCTAAGAGTCGAAAAAGATGGAAAAATATTACCCTGGGAGTGAAATGAATTTATTTGAAAACCATGTCAACGCTAATACCACGTGATTACTTTTACTACAGCAGCCCGACTACCACACCAACACTACTACTACAGCAACACTACTACCACACTAACACTACTACTACACGAACACTACTACCACACCAACACTACTACTACAGGAGCCCACTACTACTACCACACCAACACTACTACTACACCAACACTACTACTACAGCAGCCCACTACTACTACCACACCAACACTACTACTACACCAGCACTACTACTACAGCAGCCCTACTACCACACCAACACTACTACTACAGCAGCCCACTACTACTACCACACCAACACTACTACTACACCAACACTACTACTACAGCAGCCCTACTACCACACCAACACTACTACTACAGCAGCCCTACTACTACAGCAGCCCACTACTACTACCACACCAACACTACTACTACTACAACAGCCCTACTACTACAGCAGCCCACTACTACTACCACACCAACACTACTACTACACCAACACTACTACTACAGCAGCCCTACTACCACACCAACACTACTACTACAGCAGCCCTACTACTACAGCAGCCCACTACTACTACCACACCAACACTACTACTACAGCAGCCCTACTACCACACCAACACTACTACTACACCAACACTACTACTACAGCAGCCCACTACTACTACCACACCAACACTACTACTACTACAACAGCCCTACTACTACACCATCACTACTACTAGAGCAGCCCACTACTACTACCACACCAACACTACTACTACACCAACACTACTACTACAGCAGCCCACTACTACTACCACACCAACACTACTACTACTACACCAACACTACTACTACAGCAACACTACTACCACACCAACACTACTACTACAGCAGCCCACTACTACTACCACACCAACACTACTACTACTACACCAACACTACTACTACAGCAGCCCACTACTACTACCACACCAACACTACTACTACACCAACACTACTACTACAGCAGCCCACTACTACTACCACACCAACACTACTACCACACCAACACTACTACTACAGCAGCCCTACTACCACCAACACTACTACTACACCAACACTACTACTACAGCAGCCCTACTACCACACCAACACTACTACTACAGCAGCCCTACTACCACACCAACACTACTACTACACCAACACTACTACTACAGCAGCCCACTACTACTACCACACCAACACTACTACTACGACACCAATACTACTACTAACGAGGCCTCCACCTACCCCATAACCACACCTACGCCACCCTAATACCTAACATAAATATCTAACACAACAGTAGCTACTACTGAGCAAATAGATGACCGCAGACTATGCGTGACAGTACCTCATAGCAATACTGCAGCAGTGCGAGTAGCAGAAGCTCTCGTACCCAGCAAAGCAAACGACCATACAGACAAGACAGCGACATCTCACCAGGCGTAACATACTACTGCGCAGCTCGCGAGATCACTCCGACAGCCAAACATCTACTACTAGGCCCATCCCACCAGAGGTTGTGAACACTAGAGGAGTGAAGCTGCCCACTACTACTACTACACCAGCACTACTACTACAGCAGCCCACTGCTACTACCACACCAACACTACTACTACAGCAGCCCACTACTACAACCACACCAACACTACTACTACAGCAGCCTACCACACCAACACTACTACTAAAGCAGCCCGACTACCACACCAACACTACTACTACAGCAGCCCACTACTACTACCACACCAACACTACTACTACACCAACACTACTACTACAGCAGCCCACTACTACTACCACACCAACACTACTACTACACCAACACTACTACTACAGCAGCCCACTACTACTACCACACCAACACTACTACTACGACACCAACACTACTACAACACCAACAGTACTACTACAGCAGCCCTACTACCACACCAACACTACTACTACAGCAGCCCACTACTACTACCACACCAACACTACTACTACGACACCAACACTACTACTACACCAACACTACTACTACACCAACACTACTACTACGACACCAACACTACTACTACACCAACACTACTACTACAGCACCACACTACTACCACACCAACACTACTACTACACCAACACTACTACCACACCAACACTACTACCACACCAACACTACTACTACAGCAGCCCTACTACCACACCAACACTACAGCAGCCCACTACTACTACCACACCAACACTATTACTACTACCACACCAACACTACTACTACAGCAGCCCTACTACCACACCAACACTACTACTACAGCAGCCCTACTACCACACCAACACTACTACTACAGCAGCCCACTACGACTACCACACCAACACTACTACTACGACACCAACACTACTATTACACCAACACTACTACTATTACACCAACACTACTACTACACCAACACGACTACTACAGCACCCCTACTACCACACCAACACTACTACCACACCAACACTACTACCACACCAACACTACTACTACAGCACCCCTACTACCACACCAACACTATTACCACACCAACACTACTACTACAGCAGCCCTACTACCACACCAACACTACTACCACACCAACACTACTACTACAGCACCCCTACTACCACACCATCACTACTACTACCACACCAACTCTACTACTACTACACCAACACTACTACTACACCAACACTACTACTACAGCAGCCCACTACTACTACCACACCAACTCTACTACTACTACACCAACACTACTACTACACCAACACTACTACTACAGCAGCCCTACTACCACACCAACACTACTACTACAGCAACCCACTACTACTACCACACCAACACTACTACTACACCAACACTACTACTACAGCAGCCCGACTACCACACCAACACTACTACTACAGCAGCCCACTACTACTACCACACCAACACTACTACTACTACACCAACACTACTACTACACCAACACTACTACTACAGCAGCCCACTACTACTACCACACCAACACTACTACTACACCAACACTACTACTACAGCAGCCCACTACTACTACCACACCAACTCTACTACTACTACACCAACACTACTACTACACCAACACTACTACTACAGCAGCCCACTACTACTACCACACCAACACTACTACTACACCAACACTACTACTACAGCAGCCCTACTACCACACCAAACCTACTACCACACCAACACTACTACGACACGAACACTACTACTACACCAACACTACTACTACAGCAGCCCTACTACCACACCAACATTACTACTACACCAACACGACTACTACCACACCAACACTACTACTACGACACCAACACTACTACTACACCAACACTACTACTACGACACCAACACCACTACTACTACACCAACACTACTACTACAGCAGCCCTACTACCACACCAACACTAGTACTACACCAACACTACTACTACGACACCAACACTACTACTACACCAACACTACTACTACAGCAGCCCTACTACCACACCAACACTACTACTACGACACCAACACTACTACTACACCAACACTACTACTACAGCAGCCCTACTACCACACCAACACTACTACTAAGACACCAACACCACTACTACTACACCAACACTACTACTACGACACCAACACCACTACTACTACACCAACACTACTACTACAGCACCCCTACTAGCACACCAACACTACTACTACGACACCAACACTACTACTACGACACCAACACTACTACTACGACACCAACACTACTACTACGACACCAACACTACTACTACACCAACACTACTACTACGACACCAACACTACTACTACACCAACACTACTACTACAGCAGCCCTACTACCACACCAACACTACTACTACGACACCAACACTACTACTACACCAACACTACTACTACAGCAGCCCTACTACCACACCAACACTACTACTAAGACACCAACACCACTACTACTACACCAACACTACTACTACGACACCAACACCACTACTACTACACCAACACTACTACTACAGCACCCCTACTAGCACACCAACACTACTACTACGACACCAACACTACTACTACACCAACACTACTACTACGACACCAACACTACTACTACACCAACACTACTACTACGACACCAACACTACTACTACTACACCAACACTACTACTACTACACCAACACTACTACTACGACACCAACACTACTACTACACCAACACTACTACTACGACACCAACACTACTACTACACCAACACTACTACTACGACACCAACACTACTACTACACCATCACTACTACTACGACACCAACACTACTACTACACCATCACTACTACTACGACACCAACACTACTACTACACCAACACTACTACGACACCAACACTACTACTACACCATCACTACTACTACGACACCAACACTACTACTACACCATCACTACTACTACGACACCAACACTACTACTACACCATCACTACTACTACGACACCAACACTACTACTACACCATCACTACTACTACGACACCAACACTACTACTACACCAACACTACTACGACACCAACACTACTACTACTACACCATCACACCTACGACTTTTTTAATTACGTGGCCTCCAGCCTCCCCAAATAGCCACACTTTCGCCCCATTTTATTACCTTAATATTTAATATCTTAGTACAATAGAAGCTACTCTAGCTGAGTTAGTTAAGCCACAGATCTATGCGTCATTTAGTGACTGTTGCCTCAAAGTCAATATCTACGACTGTTGTTGCCTTTGGGGCCGAAGATCTCGTTCCCCTGAGGAAAAGCAATACCGACCTAAGTAGAATGAAGGGCAGTCGACATCTCAACCAGGCTGCAAAGTAGCTACTGGGCTGTTGATTTTGTTCAGATAACACCTCGGCCAGTTGTACATAGAAGCATCTTGCACTCGGTCCCATCCCGCCAGAGGTTGTGAACACCAGAGGAATGAAGCTGCCTTGATCCACGTTCTGAATTCTCTCCCCGTTACAGCTTGTTCTTGTCGTTCACGTTCCTCTTGTGTGCAGCCTCGAGAGATAAGGTACGGTGACAAGCGGCCATGGGGTCGAATGTCCCGACGCCAAAGATGGCTCGCTGCCCCCGCGTCCAGAATCCTCGAGCGTTAACGTCCACACGGGCTTCGTTGGATGTGTTGGAAGTCCTGTGATGGAGGTCCTGTGATGGAGATTCTAACCGTCCAATGTTTGCTACTACTACTACTACTATTACTATCACACCAACACTACTACCACACCAATACTACTACTGCTTCTACTGCTATTACTACAACTATCACACTACTACTACTACTACTACTACCACACACACCAACAATAACTACTGGTCTGTGTATTTCCCTCCAACATCCTCCATCTCTCTTTTTTTTCATCACTCATCCTCATTATTCCCCCTCCTCATCCTTCCTCTCCCACACATACACTCCTCATCCTTCCTCTCCCACAACATTCCTCATCCTTCCTCTCACACACACATTCCTCTTTCATCCTCTCCCACACACATTCCTCCTTCTTCCTCCCCAAAACACATACACCTCCTACCCCTTCCCACTATGTCTGCCTATCTCCCTCCCCCACTCCTACTCCCTTCCGTTCACTGTCCAAGCACAAACATTCCCCCTTCCTCTCTCTTCCCCTCACATCTCCCTATCATTCTCCCTTCTCCCCCAACACAATATCTCTCCCTCTCTCCTTAAACTTCTCTCTACCCACACATCCTCCGTCACTCCCTTTCTCACTCCTTCCCTTTCTCGCCCCTTCCCTTTCTCGCCCCTTCCCTTTCAAAACCCTCCTTCTTCCCTCCCTCCCTCCCTCCCTCCCTGCCCCAACACAATCCACTTCATTTGTCATTTGTTTATCCTCTATCATCTTCTCCTTTACCCATACATTACTTTCCTTTCTTCTTTACACAACCCAACCCACCTGCTTTCCTCCCTTACCCCCTTTTCCATCCATTCCACAGAAAATTCACTTCCTTTCCTTATCCTCCCTCTCTACACAAGCCTTTCTCTTTCTCTAACAATTTAAATCCCTCATCCTTCCCTTCTTTCCTCCCTCTCTCTCACCTCCCTTCGCTCAAAACACATTTCACCTACCTACTGCCTTCACCAACATAATCTCCCTCTTTCTGTCTCTTCCTCTTCCCCCACACAACACATCGTCCTCCCTTAGCCTCTCAATACAATCGCCCTCCCTCTCTCACTCTCCCTTTCTCTCCCTCCGTCACCCTCCCTACCCCACCTTTACACAGCCCACCTCCTGTAAAACGTTTGATTAGAAACGCAAATACGGTTTCAATATTTTAAGAATCTCATTGTGTGGCGTATCAAAAATGGTAATCCTTCCTGCTGCATCAAGGTGCACACTGCCTGGCTGGAAAAAGGTATATTGGATGCTGGGGGGAAAAATGCGTACATCCATGTTCTCGACAATCGCTATGCTCATCATTATTGCACAGATCGTCAGCGGCGGCGTCCGGAGCCACACCGATACCCGGCCGCTTGAACACGGATGGTCGAACCTCCTGCTGTAGACCTCACGAGCGAGACGTCCCTAACGGAGTGGGTTGGCCGCGTGAGGCTTGGCACCCTCTGAGCCCCGGGGGGGAGTTTGGGATTGGTATATGAAGTATTTGTCATTTTGATGGTTTGGGAGACGAGACTCATAATAAAACAAGGGAGTGAGAAAGACGGTGATAACGTGGAGTAATGGGAAGTGAGAGAGAGAGAGAGAGAGAGAGAGAGAGAGAGAGAGAGAGAGAGAGAGAGAGAGAATAATGGTGGGTGGTGGTAATGAGCATTCAGAGGATTTTTATGACGGTCATAGAGAAAAAACTTGTTTATTCAGAACAAGCAGCCGGGAATTTAATTAATAGTTTTGGCTTATACTTTACGAGGTGGATGTGACCATAATTGTAACCATTAAACGGACATAACTCGTCTCGCAGTTATAATAAACAGAGTGGACCAAACTCCACCTCAACCTCCACACACACTACATCTCTCGCCCTCTCCACCGCCCTCTCTCTCTCTCTCTCTCGGTCAATCGCTCCATCTCGTAGTTATCATTATCTCTCCACTTTATCTCCACTACACTAATAAATCATTCCATCTCCCTAGTTATTATATATCTCTCGAGATATCTCTACTAAATCATCCCTTCCATCTAGTTATTACTTATTTCCTTTAGCATTACTTATCGGAGTCTTTTGTTTAGTTCCCCTAATTATCATACAATATATTAATCCAGTCGTTTATCAGCCGTTCCCTTTGTTTCCACCACATATGACAACAGCCGTGGGTATAAAACGATGCGAACCCAGGGCAGTTTACGGTGATTTTTTCTCTCTGTGTATACTGTAAATATTTCGCTAACAGCCAATTTAACTCTTCTTTTCGAACGACCACCGCACCAAGTTGACGGGACTCACCAAACACACATACTGAAGTGTACCACATGTTACCTACCCCCACCCCCCCCCCCCCCCACACACACACACACTATGTTGGGCATCTACCACCACTACCACCACCACTGTCATTATTATCACCATCATAATCACCAGCAACAAAAAATATACCAAGATCATCGTCACCATTAATCATCACCACAGTCACTACCATCATCATCATCATCACTACAGCCAATATCAACGACAACGACCATCACCAGAAGCGTCACAACCAACAACAACCATCTTCACCACCAGCAACACACTGCATAATATAACCCATTGAAATTTGAGAGAGAGAGAGAGAGAGAGAGAGAGAGAGAGAGAGAGAGAGAGAGAGAGAGAGAGAGAGAGAGAGAGAGTTTACTTACACGTTTGATATTTAACTTTTAACAGAATTCCCTGAAAAAGTTGACACATCTAAAACATCATCAAGACATAGAGTAACTCTCCCATATGCTGCACATTACTGTATTCTTCACCATGTACAGTACAATGCTGCTGTAACTTAAGGACCTATTGAACCATTTGTCAAGGACGCATCACGGACGGACTGTTTACACCCTGTTGTGTATTCACGTGTATGCTTCCCTGTTTTCTGGTGTGTATGAAAGGTAACACCGATCGAAACTTTGTAAACTCGTTTCACTTAAAGGATTCAGTAGGAAGCAACAGTACAAAGCGTGGATTAATGTACAGGTGTGGATTAATGTACAGGTGTGGATTAACGTACAGGTGTGGATTAATGTATAAGTGTAGATTAATGTACAGGTGTGGATTAATGTACAGGTGTGGATTAATGTAAAGGTATGGATTAATGTACGTGTACGGATTAATGCACAGGTTCGGATTAATGTACAGGTACTGTTCTGGAGGTTCATAATAATTACAGTACATACAATTTATTAATAACAATAATAAATACACCTGGAAACAAGTCAAACCTCACCTCTAATGAACTAATTAAATCATTGTCTCCATTATTAAACGTTTAACAATGGCGTTAATAATCAAAATGGTCCCATGGTAATTAATGTATATCCATGTATGAAAGTTGCCATGTAACGTAAAATGATCATGAATGACACACACACCCACGCACACGCACACGCACACGCACACAGCAGGAATATAATTGATAGTAATTGGTGTCCTTGTATTACGAAGCGTCTTGGTGTCTCACTCTATAATCCATGACAGAATCGCCCTAAGTGACTCGTAAGACAGATATGGAAGACCCTTGTGCTATACTAGTTAAGTTTTTTTAGTGTTTATAATATATTATACGTCAGTGTCTGTCATATGAACAGTATTGTGGTCACTGGTTCACGTAACTGTGCCACCTTAACAAACCAGTCATGGGTCACCAGCAGTAGTGTCAAGCAAGTAGCTGTCTCACTCTCTAACTAACGATATTCTTCCAACTATAAGATGGCGTCACAAGTCTCACCCGTCGTGCTACACAAAATTGCCTTAAAAATGGTCTATCTTACACGAAGACTCACGACTCTTACACCAATGGGTTATCTTAAGTTGTTTCTCTCTGAGTCACTTAACTCTTGGTCACCTGTGATATTATGTACTGAGCATGTTGTTATATAGTGGTGGCTATCGTCTCCCTCAAACAAGGAACACCCTTAGCCCTAACATTGTCTTCTACGTCAACACCTGTTCTATTTATTAATATCTGTCACCTCTGTGGAGACATCTGATTCTAAAACACCTGTCCATACCCCAGCATCCACCTCTATGTCTTCTCCCACATCCAAATTCCATCCACTTTCCCACCCCGTGTACACCTTTGATGACAGCCTCCCTTCATCACCACTACTCATCCCTTCCTTCTCTACTGTACGTGTCTACCACCACCACACTACCTCCCCCACCCATGCTCTCCGCCCACTCACCACCCACTATGCAAATGAGAGGAGGAGAGTGGACGTAGCGGCTGTTATACACGGGGCGGATTGACGACCAACAACCCACGTAGTAACTCCCGCCTCACTTAAGTCACCTCACTTAAATCACCTCACTTATATATATATATAATCTCGTGGCGCAGCTTTTTATGCCTCCGACTGGCTTTACGGGTCTGTTCACCCTATGTAACCACGGCTCACTGCCTCCACCATCCACTCTGTACACGCGTCCCTTTATACAGACCAGGTGAACTTTCTTCCAACATTCTGAACTCTGTCTCCTATCTGATCCCCTTTACACGACCACCAGGATAACCGTAACTTCACTATCCACGAGCACTGGACTTCACTATAAACGACCACTTGACTTCACTATAAACGACCACTTGACTTCACTATAAACGACCACTGGACTTCACTATACACGACCAATCAACTCCACTGGCTAAACCCTGTACTCCCACATTCAAACAAACTTAGTTCTCTCTCTCTCTCTCTCTCTCTCTCTCTCTCTCTCTCTCTCTCTGTCCGCTCCGTCTACGATCACATGACAGCACCATCCACTCTTCCTCTCCTGTCAACTCCGTCCTTCATAGAGCTATGATCCTCAGTCTTCTACTATTCTTTTGCATGTTGTCCCTTTTATCATCTACCACCTATCCACTCTAGTCTCTATGTTATACAAATCTATCCACCGTCATCCGTCAATCCTCTCCTGTCCCATCTACATCCTTATTAGGTTGTCCATTATCCATCCTCAAACTCGACTATCTACGAGGGCCTTATCAAACAACTGGCTATTCCCATTCTTTATCCCCTTATCCGGCTCCACTTCACCCCATTTCTATCCCCCTCCATTTATCATTTTCTGTATTGTTTCTCTGCCATCTATTGATAAAACCACTGAGCGAGACCTTCACACACACACACACACACACACACACCATTCATTTAGGTAAACACTGGATCTACAAACATATAATTCTTTCATTCAATAGTAAAAAAAAAAAAACATTGTTAAGAACGTGGACTAGTGCCTAACCCGAAGGTCATTTGTACCTAAGCAAATCTGTAGGGAATAGTCAGACAGTAGTTAGTCGACAGACGAAGAATTTGTTTGTTGTGTGTTTACTAACGAAGGTATATTTGTTTATAGAGGTACAGGTGTTAATTTAAAGGTGTTTATAGAGGTACAGGTGTTAATTTAAAGATGTTTTAGAGGTACAGGTGTAAATTTAAAGGTGTTTATAGAGACGCAGGTGTTAATTTCAAGGTGTTTATAGAAGTACAGGTGTTAATTTAAAGGTGTTTATAAAGGTACAGGTGTTAATTTAAAGGTGTTTATAGAGGTACAGGTGTTAATTTAAAGGTGTTTTAGAGGTACAGGTGTTAATTTAAAGGTGTTTATAGAGGTACAGGTGTTAGTTTAAAGATGTTTTAGAGGTACAGGTGTAAATTTAAAGGTGTTTATAGAGACGCAGGTGTTAATTTAAAGGTGTTTATAGAGACGCAGGTGTTAATTTAAAGGTGTTTATAGAGACGCAGGTGTTAATTTAAAGGTGTTTATAGAGACGCAGGTATTAGTTTAAAGGTGTTTAACTTGATGTTTTGTAGGTAACTGAATGGGTTTGAAATTGTAGTAATATAAATTTGCATGTGTAGTTGTGTCAGACCGTAGACTTTGGGTGATAGTTTAGGTTTAGTGGTGTTAGCTTGTAGGTGTGGAGGTGTCAACTTGTAGGTGTGGAGGTGTCAGGTTATAGGTGTGGAGGTGTCATGTTATAGGTGTGGAGGTGTCAGCTTGTAGGTGTGGAGGTGTCAGCTTGTAGGTGTGGAGGTGTCAGGTTATAGGTGTGGAGGTGTCAACTTGTAGGTGTGGAGGTGTCAGCTTGTAGGTGTGGAGGTGTCAGCTTGTAGGTGTGGAGGTGTCAGCTTGTAGGTGTGGATGTGTCAGCTTGTAGGTGTGGAGGTGTCAGCTTGTAGGTGTGGAGGTGTCAGCTTGTAGGTGTGGATGTGTCAGCTTGTAGGTGTGGAGGTGTCAACTTGTAGGTGTGGAGGTGTCAGCTTGTAGGTGTGGAGGTGTCAGCTTGTAGTGTGGAAGCGTCATCTTGTAGGTGTGGAGGTGTCAGCTTATAGGTGTGGAGGTGTCAGCTTGTAGGTGTGGAAGCGTCATCTTGTAGGTGTGGAGGTGTCAGCTCGTAGGTGTGGAGGTGTCAGCTTGTAGGTGTGGAGGTGTCAGCTTGTAGGTGTGGAGGTGTCAGCTCGTAGGTGTGGAGGTGTCAGCTCGTAGGTGTGGAGGTGTCAGCTTGTAGGTGTGGAGGTGTCAGCTTGTAGGTGTGGAGGTGTCAGCTTGTAGGTGTGGAGGTGTCAGCTTGTAGGTGTGGAAGCGTCATCTTGTAGGTGTGGAGGTGTCAGCTTGTAGGTGTGGAGGTGTCAGCTCGTAGGTGTGGAGGTGTCAGCTTGTAGGTGTGGAGGTGTCAGCTTGTAGGTGTGGAGGTGTCAGCTTGTAGGTGTGGAGGTGTCAGCTTGTAGGTGTGGAGGTGTCAGCTTGTAGGTGTGGAGGTGTCAGCTTGTAGGTGTGGATGTGTCAGCTTGTAGGTGTGGAGGTGTCAGCTTGTAGGTGTAGAGGTGTCAGCTTGTAGGTGTAGAGGTGTCAGCTTGTAGGTGTGGAGGTGTCAGCTTGTAGGTGTGGAGGTGTCAGCTGGTAGGTGTGGAGGTGTCAGCTTGTAGGTGTAGAGGTGTCAGCTTGTAGGTGTAGAGGTGTCAGCTTGTAGGTGTGGAGGTGTCAGCTGGTAGGTGTGGAGGCATCAGCTTGTAGGTGTAGAGGTGTCAGCTTGTAGGTGTAGAGGTGTCAGCTTGTAGGTGTAGAGGTGTCAGCTTGTAGGTGTGGAGGCATCAGCTTGTAGGTGTTGAAGCATTAGCTTGTTAAGTTGTAACACAACAGTCATGCTCTCTTTATCACTAACTACAGATAGTACTGAATTGTAACAGTCTAAACTAACGCCCCTATTAACACTGCCTCAAGCTGTGTGTATGTTTATAATACCGCCCTCAGATATCTTTTCTTACTCTACATTAAGGTGTTTCCTCCTCCGTGTCTTTACTTGTGAATCTCACAAGCAATAAACCCTGATTCATAAGTTAAATTGATTTGCCTTACTGCGGGACACAATCTATCTGTTTGGTTCACTTTAGACACGACACAAACAAAGTGACCAGAATGATACTGAAACGACCGTAACGACGAGATCTTGAGGGGTAGTCTGTTGCAGCGGTTATGAAAAAATAAGGGTTTGTGTATTAATCACTAAGACAGGCATGACTTGAATTGGTGAAAGTAACTCGGGTCGTCTGGGAGAAAGTACAGCCACCTACATTATTCCCTCGTGGACAACAAACAGCCTATGTACTGACACTATTATGCGCATGAAAGTTGTTCCCCCTCGCTTCTCGCTGATTAAATTCCTCAAGTACTGCGATAAATCATTTCTGAGGAACCCGCTGTGGTGTCCAGCCGTCCCTCACAGCCGGGCAAAACACCCTCACCCGGGAGACTTGAGTCACAGTTTTCGAGATTTTTTCTTCTTTTTTTTTTAAGAGTACGAGTTACGTGATAGAGAACCTCGGGTGTTGTCCGGTTGTTTAGTAAGTAAGAAGAGATTCGGACAGTGGCGTAGGATGAGGGCACAACAACACTGAAGGGTCAGAGTAAAGCTTAAGCTGCTAGCATGAGTCCCTTCGAACCACAGCCGCTGGTGACAAGGGCTGTGTTACTGATCATACAGTTACCTTATAGTATATTAAATCAGGAGTTGAAAACCAAAGGCAATTGACTTCTATACAGATATCAAACAGTTCTCTTTCCCCACTGTCTTCTGTGTTCTCATTTTTCCTGAATACTCTTACAGCCTCGAGCTTTTGAGTGAAGAAATGTGTGCCTGTAGTTCGTGTATTAAGAATTCATGTAATTAAACTTAGGAATAAACTTCTAATAACAATAATAAAGATATCAAATAAAATATACATGTAATAAAGAAATAAAACGCACTAAGTGTCAGCCGCCACCTTCAACAGTAGAGGTAATCCAGTGGGAGTCAAGTGTGGGTCCTCCATCTAACCCTGAAGGTGCGGGAATCTTGCTGGCATTCCGCTGACAGCTTATCAAGATGGTTGTTCTCCTCGACTCATTACCAGACCAACAGTAACACTCCCGTCACCAACCTATCAAAGGAGACTTTCATACCGCCCAATGAGATGGTCGATGTCAGGTGGCATGACACTCCGGCCGTCCACACTTGACACCGTCTGTCCGCTCGTCATTCCTCTCTCCCTGCTTGTTCCACCCCGCCCACTTGACCAGTCTCTCACATATTAGAAAATACTTTTCACTGTATAAAATATCACGTAATAGTGAGCTTCATTATAAGCGAGATGACCCCAATTACAGCATTCTCTATCACGTCTTACAGACTTACAAAAGCTCTCCTGATATCACCTGAAGATTAAACACCACACTTTAGTTTACCTAATGATCAAACACATAACGATAACCTAAGTTATCCCTCCTAGGTGTTTCATCATCAGGTGAAATAGGCTGGAGTGTCTAATCTTCAGGTGATCCCTTTTCCTCTACACAAGACAATTTGAGAGAATTAGGAACCTGACGTGAGACCCAACATGTGTTTGTTTACCTGTACAACATAACCTTAAAATTATTAAAGATACAAATCATTACTCATTTCACCTTGGCTAATTACTTGCGATAACTCTCCGATATCAGATCGTAAATTAAAGTTTTAGAAATCTATCAAAAAGAATTCCGATTTATTTTCTCTTAGTCTCTCCCCCGAGAAATCATTACCAACAACTGTGGTCTATCCAAACATAATATTTGTATCATAATTGGTATTGGAAACATGGTGTGAAAATAAACAACAGCAATCACATAGTGTGGAGTGAAAACAAACTATCATTACACCTTAACGCAGTGTAATAAACAAACAATAATTGACCCTCAGTGTGAAGTGTCAGAAATCAATTATCGTCATATACAGTACAACAGTGTCGGTATATAACACATTATGCTGCATGGTGTATTCAGTATATCACAAGTTATTTCATGTAGTGTGTGTTGCGTGTACAAACAGTCTTCCCTCACGTTACATTGCATAAATAACAGACATTACCTCTTCATACTTTATACATTTAAAATCCATTATCACTCTAGCTGGTACGTGACGCAGCCATTCCGTACCCTGCACAGAGGACTGACATACTGTAGTATACTGAAGGTGTTTATACTGTAACCTATAGGTGTTGAGGGAAAGACAAAACGGCAAGAAGAAAAGATTACATCTGACGCAATGAAGACAAGGAGACAATAAGAAATAGAACAAATATGGCAATCAAGAGAAGACAAGTAAGAAAGAGTTCATGTGGCAATCAAGAAAAAAGTCCATGTAACGTAATCGACAAAATTCAGTAGTAAAGAAAGAAAGGAAGAAGTACCTGCACGACAAATCAAGACGAAGAAGACGATAAGGAAAGCTTGCAACTCAGTTAAGACACGGAACCAACAAAGTAAACAAATATAAATAACTAGTTGACAAATTGAACAAGTAAACAAAAAGAATGCAAGTAAGACAAAGAGTACAGGTAAGACAATCAAAACAATGAGACAGTGAGTTATAAAAGAAACACCTGCACTACATGCGAGCTACCACACGGAATCCCACAACCTTGAAGAATCTCCAATGTTTTGTGTGTGTTTTTTCTCTTATGAATGAATGAATTAGTGTCGCCTCAGTGGTTATTTCACCCAGGTACACTACAGAGAGATAGTGACCAAGCAGAAGAGTGAAGACAAATACACGAGAATAAAAACTATATCACTACTAATAGTAATAATAGTAATAAATATATACGGTGTTTCATATATTTCGACCAAATATCTGTATATTTGAATTATTATTTTCCGTGTTACAATTTAAGCCTTGAAGATCTGAACTGTGGAATCTTAGGATGTGCCAACACGGATTAATGCCGTAGAACTTTATATTAATACGTCTCTGTTATTAATAGTCACGAGAGCACCACTGTCTCTTTTAATAAAATACTTTACGAAGAAGGTAGTAAGTGTCCCTCTAAGCACATGAGCCGTCGTCGTACAGTGAGAACTAAAGAAACAAACGCTGCCGTAGTTGGGTCTCAGGTTTAATGTATACTCTTAAAGATCTTGGCAAATCGTGATGCTCCATAGTTCAGATCTTCAAGGCTTCAGTTGTAACACGGAAAATAATGATTTAAATATAGATTTTTTGTTATAAGAGTAGTAACAATAGTCATAGAGATACAATAACAATACTATCAAAGGTAACAGTCTTACTACCCTTAGCATAGATAATATGGTAGTCCTTATATTTTGGAAATGTCAAGGAAAATAAAAAGCTTTATTTTGATATTACTACGACTAAAGCCGAGGTTAAAACATACATACAGGACACACACACACACACACACACACACACACACACACACACACACACACAAAAGGTGAAACAAGACACAGACAAACAGGTGATGTACAGTAAAGGTGATGCAAGGACTGAGATTAATCACTTGAGCACAATGATTTCACCTTGAGTACGATGAGTTGACCCCCTGAGTACAGTGACAACCCCTTGAGAACAATGGCAACTCCTTGAGTACAGTGAGGTAGACATTAAGGTCTTGAGAAATATAATACTAATATCTTGAGTACGATGGATTGATTTCTTGAGTACAATGATTTAACCTTTAAGTACAATGATTTAACCACTCGAGTACGATGATTTAACCCCTTGAGCACAATGTTTTACCCCTCGAGTACAATGATTTAACCCTTGAGTACGATTCTTCAACCTTCATGGCTAAATATCCATCCACGAAAACAAAATCCATTAAAAATCCAGACCAAATCTGATGATGTGGACGAGAAGAACTTTGCTTAAGGATACTGACCTCGTTGTTGGGGGAACAATATATACATGGAGACGAAATACAAAATTAGTTCGTTCTTGAAGAAAAATAAGGAAAACAAATGGAAAAGTAACTCATTCTAGGGGAAAATATCTCCATAAAGATGTAATACAAAGTAAATTCGTTCTTTAAAAATATATATATATATCAATAAATGAAAAAAAAACCGTACATGAAAAAATGGAAAACAAACTCGCCTCCCGCGCCTAAAGAAAAAATCTATCCTTAAAAACAGTATCTTGACTAAATCATTCTCGATTGACACAAAATAAAATACAAAAAATACAAAAAAAAATAGGAGACAAACTCGATAAAAAAAAACAGTCCACGGAACCAGCCTTCATGAAACATAAACGAGAACTTAACCACCGCAAGACGTCACACGTTTACCCACAATTCCCAAATATTTATACATCAAATGTCACCTTGTCCTTCAGTAATACCAAATCTCTCTGTCTCTCTCTCTCTTTCTCTCTCTAATGCCGAAACCTTTACACGAGTCATACTACCAACAAAGTAAGAGACATCAACATTTAATGCCTGGCGTCCGTTCGTCCCGCTAGGCACTCGGTTTATTTCCAAATGAATTATTGACAAGCCTGATGAAGAGGTGCATCTCTGAGTTATTGAGAAGGGAAGGAGTTTCTGTTGCCTTTGTGATGGATTAAAAGTTACTGAGGAGGAGGAGTAAAAGGAGGGGGACGAGGGGGACGAGGAGAACGAGGAGGACGACGACGAGAACCAGGAGGACGACGACGAAAACGAGGAGGACGACGACGAGAACGAGGAGGACGACAACGAGAACGAGGAGGACGACGACGAGAAAGACGATGAGGAGGAGGAGGAAGGGATGAGAAAGAGAGAGAGAGAGAGAGAGTAATTGTTGTCCAGGTGATGAGAAACATAGGGAAGGAGGGTAGATATGGGAGGGAAGACCTGGGAGGGAAGGAGGGAGGGAAAACCTGGAAGGGAAGGAGGGAGAGAGAGGATGCTTAATGATGTATAATGTCCAGATATTGTGGAGGTCTGATCCCGTTTATAAATGTCACGTGATACAGGTGTAATATTATCCAGGTAATTGAGTGTGTGTCTGTAGCACACACGCACACACACACACACACACACGCACACGCACACGCACACACACACACACACACTCTACCTGTACTATACTTTCTCAATCTGTACTTACCATGTATCTATTCTGGTTCATACTTGTACCTGTACTATGATTAATAAATGTGTACATATAATTAACTGTCCACGTTTGTACTTGTGCCAATACATGTAACCTGAACCTGTACTTTTTATTATTTTTTTTATTCACAATCAAAAGGATCAAACTGAAATGACACTGAGAGGGAAATAATGCTACCGAATCTCACCTCCCCCACACCACAGCGTCCCCTAGTCCACAGTCTCACCTCCCCCACACCACAGCGTCCCCTAGTCCACAGTCTCACCTCCCCCACACCAGAGCGTCCCCTAGTCCACAGTCTCACCTCCCCCACACCACAGCGTCCCCTAGTCCACAGTCTCACGTCCCCCACACCACAGCGTCCCCCAGTCTCACCTCCCCCACACCACAGCGTCCCCCAGTCCACAGTCTCACCTCTCCCACACCACAGCGTCCCCTAGTCCACAATCTCACCTCCCCCACACCACAGCGTCCTCCAGTCCACAGTCTCACCTCCCCCACACCACAGCGTCCCCCAGTCCACAGTCTCACCTCCCCCACACCACAGCGATCCCCAGTCCACAGTCTCCCCTCCCCCACACCACAGCGTCCCCTAGTCCACAGTCTCACCTACCCCCCACCACAGCGCCCCCCAGTCCACAGCGTCCCCCAGTCCACAGTTTCACCTCCCCCACACCACAGCGTCCCCCAGTCTGCCAGAGTTGAGGACATGTTACCTGCAGGAAGGTTGTTTCTCGTCTACAGCTCATCATTACACGAAACATACAACACTTATGCGGCGTTTATACGTTAGCTGGATAATCTGGCTCACTCATTAGCAGAACTGGCACCGTGGAGTAAAAATGCGCAAAGGACTCAAATTAGTTGTAAATGAGTTGCAAATGCGCATGAGAGGGGCTTAAGTGTTAATTAAAGATACGTGAGGACTTCCGGAAATTAGTTGGGAATTAGTTGCAATTAACTAGGCATAAGCCGTAGAGAATTTGCTCGGAAATATGCCAGTATGTGGGCGAGTTACCTTACTGAATTAGTTGGCATTTGTTGTAAATATTTACAAGTTACGGTGGAATCTAGTGTGTGTGTGTGTGTGTGTGTGTGTGTGTGTGTGTGTGTGTGAGAGAGAGAGAGAATTGCACATTTGGTTAGAGAAAATCATACTCTCTCTCTCTCTCTCTCTCTCTCTCTCTCTCTCTCTCTCTCTCTCTTTTCTTTGGTTAAAGCCACACTTCTTCAGAAACCGATCAACTACATTCAGTTAGGATTTAATCTAATTAAGTTCGGATAAAACGAATTAAAATGAACAAAACTCGGACAAATTTCAGTCCGAGTATAGTTGACAAATGGCTAAGTTTCTATCCTAACCTAAAAGACAAGAGAATAATGGTCAAATTCCATTAGCCTAAGAGATCAAAGATACGGTCCGAGTGTGGCCAGACCGTTTAGTTTTCGATCTAAACACACACCTTGGTCATGCACTGTCCCGAATGTTATTATACATGTTGCCAGCAGGGTTGAACCCATCACACACACACACACACACACACACACAGAGAGTACATCTACACATCCAGTAGTGTCAGTCAACTTCTGACACACACACACACACACAGGCACCTCTCGGATGTACTCTCCCAAAAGCCACCTATTTGGTATTTCCCGCATGTGATTCCGTTCTATCACAGGCCTGTGTTGTGGGGTCAAGAGAGGGCTCGGCGCGGGCAAGAATACTGATCGTTGGACAGGGATCGTATGAGCTATAGAGCTGGGATATCTCCTGAGCGCAGCCACACACTACTGGAAGCAAGTTCTGATGTATGTACTCGACTGTGAGGTAAGCGAGGGTCGACAAGTTTTGTTAAGAGTAGTTGTGTAAATTAATGAATATGTTGATGGTTGATTAATGCTTTATACTAACATACAAGTAAAATATCTTATAAATACACATTAATGTAGGCAATTTTGAATGTCCGTAAGATGATTTATGAACTTATTATAAATAAGCAGCAGTTATATTCCTAATGAGTCACCTCATTATTGTTTAGGGGTGAGGCGGCCGAGTAGGTACAGCACTCGCTTCCCGTCCTAAGACTCTTTGGTCCGCATCCACGGAGGTAGGCACCCTCACTTCACCCAGCTGCGATAGAGGGTAGTGCTGGCTACACTGCCTCCTTGTGTACCCAGGCACAGTATTCACCGTGCTGTATCCGCACTGCTCCAAAATGTCCATCAGACAAGTGCGTCCCACTTTCACATTTCTAATTTGTTCATGTTCTTTGTTCGTAAACTCCATTTAAAATACCGTAACTAGCGTAAGAAGCACATTATTAGAAAATTACCACGAAGATGGCAGCTAAACCAACTACAGAACCATATTTTTCAGACTTCGCAAAACAATCTAACATAACTTAAAATGACCCGAGTGTAGTCTTGGTTAGGCTAGATAATTTGGTTGGTTAGTTCAGTCTACTGTAAGATGAGATAATTATGAAAAAAAAATTCTACACTTTGCAGACTGTCACAACAACAGGCAGAGGAGACACCCGGAGGATCAGTACACTGTATTAGAGGATATTCTGCTGAGCCATCCAATACCAGACCAATAAACTATCTATGATGTACAAGGAATTCAAAGACACGACAATAAGTATGGTCTTCAAACCCACATTAACAAGACAGAAACATAAAAGAAAATAAACCTTGACGCTAACATCCTCTTCGGCACTAACCACAAGAGTGAGACCTGATAAGTAATTTTTGATAAGTAATTGTTTGTTACGTTGTGTTTCTTGTTTGTGATCAAGTAGGTAAAGTAAACATAAGGTTATACCCTGATTAGTGTAACCTAACCTACTCTTAAGCACAGAGTCGCTCAGTACAGCAAGACGAGTTACCCCAAGGCGGCCTTCATCCACCTGGGGAGTGTCCTGATCACACACAGGTTGAGACACACACAGGTATATATTTGTCTCATTATGCTAAGCTCAAGAGGATGACAGTAGGGAAGAAAATTTTATCATCTTCCCGAATTTTTCTGTATTTATCTGTGGTTTTGGGTTTCTAAAAATGACATATGTGTTTTTGTGAATGTTTACAAGATTAGTTATACCTTGACCTTGACCTAACTCCCTATAATTGGCCCTACTAGGTCACTGCTAAGGGAACCAAGAGTGAGAGTGAGTGCAGTATCTATCAAGCTTTCTCATCAGTCATTAACTGATTGGTTGATCGACCGACTGACTGACTAATTGATAGACTGACTGACTCACTTGCTAAAATAGTTAAGCTACCTGCTTGACTGACTGACCGACTGACTGGACTGGCTCATCTCCCACCTTCCAGCACCAACTCACCCACAGACAAAAACCCATTACAATGCTCTCTCCCATCTCGGGTTAGTCATGCGTTATGGAGTTAGCGCACAATAATACCCACAATAAATGCATAATTCTCTACAAAGGTGCTCTTGTCGTCGCTGAGGTATATATATATTCCATGAATCCCGATATGTATTCTATGCATAAAATCTGTACCGGTGTTTGATAGAGCACGACAATAATACACACAATGGACGTATGATAACTCTGCAAAGGTGCTCCTGCCATGCTTGAAGTATATTCCATGAATTTCAATATGTATTCTATGCATAAAATCTCTACCGCTGCTTCATACTGTAATTCTGGGTGCGGATATCACAAGGATTCGTACAGTGAATATTTCTTCTCCCTAACTCAAGGGAGGAATTATGCTGCCTATCCCACCAACTTACGCAAGAGTCTTCAAACAACATAGACGCCATAATTTTTTTTTGTAGGTTAATTGAGCCAGTTTGTGGGTCCAGCAAGTGAATAAATCTAACATACGAACCACTAAGACTACAGGTACCGGATTCCGAGCGTGCGAGCGAGCGGTGAACGTACACGGCAAGTATTTACCCTTGGCTTATCTGGTTATCGACACATGTAAATAGATAGAGAGGGATGAAACGTGTGTAGCGTGCGTCTGTCATCACCACTGCATGTAAATAACCACATAATGACTGATACGGTTGGGGTAAGACTTAATGTATTCTTGTAAATCATTCACGTCCATGTAAATATTTATAGGGTGCGGCTACAAGATGGATGTTGGTTAGTAATATCCTAGACTAAGGGAAAACAGCTTATTATTACTGTATATTTCTAACTGTTATTGTATGGTATAGAAATAATTATATTTATGTCCCCAAAATATAATAATAAAAGATACTACAATATATAATAATAGCTTTGATAAATAAAACATTAACTGTTAATTCACAAGACGATAACAATAAGGTAATTAGCCAAAATAAAATAGACATTGTTTCGCTACTTCAAATAAAAGTCTCTCTTTGTTTATAGGGAAAAGAAACTACAAAAAATAGCATAAAGAAAATGTAAATAATAAGTAAAAACACAGAAAAAGATATTAAAAACATATCGGTAAAGGTCTGTCTTTGGAGAGATTTACAGATTGAATATAAAACAAGTGACCTTTGACCTCTGATCTCTAGTATCGGTCATAAGCCTTTCCTCGATATATTTTGACGATTAGGACATACGGCTGCCCAAAATACATGCAACAAGTTTGAAGAAATAAGAAAAAGATAAATTAACTAGAAGAGGGGTAATTCCAGGTTTGCTACATGAAGAAAATCTGTGAAAAAAAACACCCAAAGTAAAACAGCAACATAAACAAAACAATACAACATCTTCAAGAAAAAAAATTATAAAAACAACAGGAAGTTAATATTCAAGACAAGTCATATTACACAACAGAAATTAGTCGCAAATTAAAGCTTTTAATCAAATTTCGCCAAAACAAGAGAAATTTTGCAAAACAATGAGTCAAGCATCGTAAAAATAACAAGACAATTCTCTCCATAAAGAACAACAATTAACTGCTCTATTAAAGAAAGCTTAATATCTTCCAATGAGAATGTTAATCATTTACACAAAAAAGGCAAAGACCCCCCCCCCCCCCAAAAAAAAATAATAACGTCTCTGATAAAACAAGAAAGTTCAAACATTTCTCCAAAAAGAAAACTAAATGTGTCCCGAAAAAGAACGTTAAACTTCTCCAAAAAGCTAAACTTCCCAACAAGAGAAAGTTAGACATCACCAAGAAGCTAAACTTACAAATAAGAGAAAGTTAGACATCACCAAAAAGCTAAACATCCCAACAAGAGAAAGTTAAACATCACCAAAAAGCTAAACTTCCCAACAAGAGAAAGTTAGACATCACCAAGACTGTAAAAAAAATTCTCCCCAAGGCAAGAAGGTATTTATTCCCTTAACGATCAAACAAACTTGAAAAAAAAAAAGACAATTGACGCTTTAGTAAAAAAATACAATTTCTTGGAAAAACATAACAAAATCACATTAAAACAACACTGAACAATGTACCATCATCAAAAGAGTTTAGGAAATTTATTGAAAAAAAATTAAAGTACAAAATAATTTTCTTTAAAACAACCAAACAAATTCATCGTATAAACAAACAAACATTTTCAAGGTATTAAGTTAAAAACAATATAAACAAGATGCTATTCTCGCTAGTCTCAAAACAATGATAATCTTCTTTCTTATCCCACGTGTGGTTGATTTCCAAAACAAGAAAAAACATACTTAAAACACTAAAAACAATTATAGAGAAAAACAACAAAACAATCAACAATAAGTTTAACACAATAGAGAGGAAATATTTAAATACAGAAAATGAAAACTACTTTAAATAATACGATGCAATCAAAACAAAACAAGCAGGTACAGCATGTGAAGGAATTAAGATAAATCTCTCTCTCTCTCTCTCTCCCTAACAAAATGACGACACATCTCCAGCACAATAAGACAACTGCCATCTACAAAACGAAGCACAAAATCCAATCCCCCCCCCCCCCCCCAAAAAAAAATCTCTAAGTCAAAACAAACGACATAAAACAACAGTAAATCAAGTACCCAAAAAAAAACACTCCAAAACAACAAAACGGAAACAAACATCTCCCCAACACAACAACACAACCACCAAGCAACACAACAAGACAGGCACCACCCCCCCTTCCGAAAACAACAAGAAAAACTACTGTGTGTGTGTATGTGTCCCCCAGCGAGCTAAAACACTCAGCAGTTAAGTCCGTAATGTATGTTAATCCTCGTCAGGTTGGCATCACGGGCATCAACACCTATGAAACTTTAATAAAGGTAAAGACGAATCATTAAAATGGACTAGATTGACATCCCAGTATTATACATTTATTACTAACACACACACAGAGGGACGAGAGACAGACAGACAGACAGACAGGCAAAAAGGGAGACAGAGAAGAGACAGACAGACAGAGGAAGGGGCATCTTAATTATCGTAGTTTCGTGATTTTTGTGGGGGGTGAAGGATGGAAAGGAAAAAGGGAGGAGGTAATGAAGGAGGGAATGAAGAAGGAAGGAATAGAAAAAAGAAAGGATGGGGAGGCATGAAGGGAAGGAAGGGGTGAAAGGAAGATGAAAGAATGAAGGAAAGAGGTGGGAGGAGAAAGGGATAGGGGGGTAGGAAGGAAAGAATAGAGCAGGGGCAGTGAGGTAGGACACAAGGAAGGAAGGAAGGAAGGAAGGAAGGGGGGAAGGAAGGAAGGAACAATCATGTTTCTTTTTTTTTAATCTGGTGGGGAGAAATGGAAGAGAAGGGAGAGGGAGAGAAGGATAAAGGGAGGGAGACATACAGAGAGAAAGTCTCCCTTTGTCAATCATGCTTTTGGTATATAAGGATGGAGGGAGGAGTAGAAGGGGAAAGGCAGAGAAAGTGGGAGTGAGGGAGAGGAAGGAGGGAGCGGAAAGGGAAAATGGAGAGAGAGAGAGAGAGAGAGGAAGATATATACACCAACCAGAGCTTCAATATTCCTCCCATTAGCTCAGGACGCAACGCCAAAAGCAAAGGCAGTAGTGTCGTTCCCTTTACAACTGTGTGGATTTTCATATCTGGACCTTTGAACGCATCGCCTTTTTTGCCCCTGAATACGCGAATAATGATTAAGTTTCCCCCCCCTCCCCCCGGCCCTCCTGTACAGAATAATGTTTCTTTTGCAGGCGACGGTATGACCACTTAGAATTTTCAAGTAGGAATATAATATTGATAACGCTTTAGGGCAGGTTTAGCTGGAGGGAGGGAGGGAGGGAGTGAGGGAGGGAGGGAGGGAGAGACAAGGGGATGTTGGCGGTGATAGAGGATGGGGTGGTGGTGGTGGTGGTGGTGGATAAGTGAGGGAGATGAAGAGGTGGGGGAGGCAGGGAGTGGGGAAGCAATGGATTGAGAGAGAGAGAGAGAGAGAGAGAGAGAGAGAGAGAGAGAGAGAGAGAGAGAGAGAGAGAGAGAGAGAGAGAGAGAGAGAATATGTTGGTGATGGTGGAAAAGTGAGGGTCATGATGAGTGTAAGCAGGCGGGGAATGGAAGGAATGGGGAAGAGATAGAGGGAAAGAGGGAGCTTAGGACGGGAAATGAAGAGGCGTGGTGGGAAAGGGAAGTCAAAAGGTGATAAGGTAGGGAGGTATCTGGAAGGAGAAGGGGAAGAGAGGAAGGGAGGGAGGGAGGGAGGGAGGGGAGAGAGTGAGTGGGATGGAGGTGGGAAGGAGAGGGAGGAATGTTGGACTGGAAGTGAAGTGGAGAGGCGAGGGTGTGTGGTATGGCTACTAAGACAGGGCCAAGGTATGGTGTTGTAGTGATGTGATGGACCTTACAGAGAGGTGGACCTTACAGTGTGGTGGACTTTACAGTGTGGTGGACCTTACAGTGTGGTGGACCTTGTTTGGTGGACCTTACAGTGTGATGGACTGTCACGCCCCACATGTTTTCTCACCCATTCTTATAATATTATTTTTTTTCGCCGTAACTAAAGAAAACAAAACATTTCCTTACAACAGAGTTTCGTCATTCAGAGACTCCTTAGGTCCTGGTCTCTCACGCTCACGATTATGGTTTGAGACGGCCAAGTGCTTCTTAACCCCGGGCGTCCAGACTGACATGTGTTTGGAGTCCGAGCTTCCAGGTAAAGGTTCAGTATACACTCGGTTATGACCCAAGGGTGAAACAGACCATCTGACCCAGTGATCTGTGGTCTTGTGGCACCGAAGTGGGATATTGTCTTGGTCATTATCACCGTGAAATTCTCGTCTTTTCAACAGATCGTATTTTTGAGAAGAGGTGATTTTTTTTCACTGCTCTTCACGATCTAAGTCACCATTTCACTGTCTACAAGAACAACTAAATACATCTTCGTGATGTTTCTCTTCCTCTACTCCCCCCATGGCCATCTGGTGCACAGTAGTACCCCACAGCAGCACCAGCACATGTGGCCATGGTCGTTTAGTGCACAGTAGTACCCCACAGCAGCACCAGCACATGTGGCCATGGCCATATGGTGCACAGTAGTACCCCACAGCAGCACCAGCACATGTGGCCATGGCCATCTGGTGCACAGTAGTACCCCACAGCAGCACCAGCACATGTGGCCATGGCCATCTGGTGCACAGTAGTACCCCACAGCAGCACCAGCACATGTGGCCATGGTCACCTGGTGCACAATAGTACCCCACAGTAGCACCAGCACATGTGGCCATGGTCACCTGGTGCACAGTAGTTCCCCACAGCAGCACCAGCACATGTGGCCATGGTCACCTGGTGCACAGTAGTACCCCACAGCAGCACCAGCACATATGGCCATGGCCATCTGGTGCACAGTAGTATCACACAGCAGCACCAGCACATGTGGCCATGGTCACCTGGTGCACAGTAGTACCCCAGAGTATCACCAGCACATGTGGCCATGGCCATCTGGTGCACAGTAGTACCCCACAATAGCACCAGCACATGTGGCCATGGCCATCTGATGCACAGTAGTACCCCATAGCAGCACCAGCACATGTGGCCATGGTCACCTGGTGCACAGTAGTACCCCACAGCAGCACCAGCACATGTGGCCATGGCCATCTGGTGCACAGTAGTACCCCACAATAGCACCAGCACATGTGGCCATGGCCATCTGATGCACAGTAGTACCCCACAATAGCACCAGCACATGTGGCCATGGCCATCTGGTGCACAGTAGTACCCCACAGTAGCACCAGCACATGTGGCCATGGTCACCTGGTGCACAGTAGTTCCCCACAGCAGCACCAGCACATGTGGCCATGGTCACCTGGTGCACAGTAGTTCCCCACAGCAGCACCAGCACATGTGGCCATGGTCACCTGGTGCACAGTAGTACCCCACAGCAGCACCAGCACATGTGGCCATGGTCACCTGGTGCACAGTAGTACCCCACAGCAGCACCAGCACATGTGGCCATGGTCACCTGGTGCACAGTAGTACCCCACAGCAGCACCAGCACATGTGGCCATGGTCACCTGGTGCACAGTAGTACCCCACAGCAGCACCAGCACATGTGGCCATGGTCACCTGGTGCACAGTAGTACCCCACAGTAGCACCAGCACATGTGGCCATGGTCACCTGGTGCACAGTAGTACCCCACAGTAGCACATGTGGCCATGGTCACCTGGTGCACAGTAGTACCCCACAGTAGCACCAGCACATGTGGCCATGGTCACCTGGTGCACAGTAGTACCCCACAGCAGCACCAGCACATGTGGCCATGGTCACCTGGTGCACAGTAGTACCCCACAGCAGCACCAGCACATGTGGCCATGGTCACCTGGTGCACAGTAGTACCCCACAGTAGCACCAGCACATGTGGCCATGGTCACCTGGTGCACAGTAGTACCCCACAGTAGCACATGTGGCCATGGTCACCTGGTGCACAGTAGTACCCCACAGTAGCACCAGCACATGTGGCCATGGTCACCTGGTGCACAGTAGTACCCCACAGCAGCACCAGCACATGTGGCCATGGTCACCTGGTGCACAGTAGTACCCCACAGCAGCACCAGCACATGTGGCCATGGTCACCTGGTGCACAGTAGTACCCCACAGTAGCACCAGCACATGTGGCCATGGTCACCTGGTGCACAGTAGTACCCCACAGCAGCACCAGCACATGTGGCCATGGTCACCTGGTGCACAGTAGTACCCCACAGTAGCACCAGCACATGTGGCCATGGTCACCTGGTGCACAGTAGTACCCCACAGCAGCACCAGCACATGTGGCCATGGTCACCTGGTGCACAGTAGTACCCCACAGCAGCACCAGCACATGTGGCCATGGTCACCTGGTGCACAGTAGTACCCCACAGTAGCACCAGCACATGTGGCCATGGTCACCTGGTGCACAGTAGTACCCCACAGCAGCACCAGCACATGTGGCCATGGTCACCTGGTGCACAGTAGTACCCCATGGCAGGACCTAAAAAAACAAGCAGTTATCGCTAAAATTAGATATAGACAATGGCGTTGTTGTCGTTGTGGAGCGATAAAGTCTTGACAAAGTTGATGCCAATATTCATTATCAAAGTTATTTTGGAGAACATAACAACACAAACCCACCGATAAAAAACGGTACAGACAGATACAGACCGAGAGTAGCATTTAAAAATCGTAACACTAACATTGTTATATGATAAGAACTCCATGATATTAATATTACTTTTTATAAGTTGAAAATTCAACCTAATCAAAATGCAAACAGAGAAACATACGAGGATACTGTACCGGACAGTCATCAACACGTGTCACAGGTGTTCTACTGTCATCAGGGAGAGAATTTCGGGGACTTTCCTTAAGTTTAACCTACCGCATATACGGAGCGATTACACACGCACACACACACACACACTACTACTACTACTTTGCTGTCACTAGGAATCGAGTATGACGATCATCCAGCTATTATACAATGATGCAGTACGAGTTACTAAAGACGTCACCTTCGCTGGTGAGCTCTGAGGTGACTCGAGAGGCTACAGATGTGGCACATGTGGGGGGCACATGTGGAGGGGCGGCGGTAGCGTCTTTCCGGCGCTGGCACTTGTCTGCCTTGGAATGCAGTCGGGCTAACTCGAAAGCATTGACACCTCGTGTGGTGCTCCTCGAAGCGTTACGATGTGAAGTGATCGTCTCCCAGGTGAAGGGGTCGAATTGGCACTTTTTCAGCTTCCCGTCAGCGTTACGTTTACCATTCGTTAGGTGACTGTAAAGTAGCTGTTTTGGCAGTCTACTGTCGTCCATGCGGGTAACATGACCAGTCCAAAGTAGTTGCTCATGGATAATGGTAGCCTCGATGCCCCTACAGTTGGTGTCAGCGAGATTACTACTAGCTTTTGTTCTCTTGTTTTCCCACCGAACTCGGAGGATGGAACGTTGACTACGTTGGTACATACACACACACACGTAAGTCTGGGTCATAACGCCATATAAACACTGGACTTTCTCTTCACGACTTGTGGCGACATAGGGAGAGAGTCGGGCGTTAATGTACTCCACCTTAACAATAATCGCCAGCAGTGATAAGAAGCTAAATATTCACACAAAAATCTCAATGACAACTATTTGAAAAATATGACGTTTAAAAAAAAAAGAGGAAAAATAAGATAAGTGAAAAAGAGGAAGAATATGACGACTGAAAAGGAAGAAGAATTTGACGGCCACGATTATATTTTTATGAATATTTGGGTTTTATTGGTCGATTCTCATCAATTCTTAAGATAAATTTTCCTCTCTAAATGGTATTACGAGGAGGTACTTAACTGCCTCACATATGCCCAAGACGTCTGGATGACAACCAAGATGACATCAAAATTGCATTAAAATTCTTTCGTTGTAAGATGCACTTTCTTATTCCCGCTAAGACGAATTTTATTTTTATCTAAAGAGGCTCAGGGAGTCAGTAGGCAACATAACACAACTTGAGCATAAAAGAAGATAGATAGAATTTGTGGCTTATTGTAATCGCATCTTTCCCCTGCACTGTACATCGGTCTTGATGAAATGTTAATCATTTTTTGAAGGAAATCTTGAGCTTTTAACATGAAGTGATGAATGTGGTAGTAATAATATCATCACCATCATCCTCATCATCATAAAATTTTAATAAAATATATCAAACGTCTACTAGGCCTTTAATTATGTCAGTGTCTGAGAGAGAGAGAGAGAGAGAGAGAGAGAGAGAGAGAGAGAGAGAGAGAGAGAGAGAGAGAGACCCACTATTAATGCAGCTCCTATCTCCACACCCTCTTGTAAGACTCTCAAAAGATGCATGTCAAGATTTATTCCAGCACAAAGAACGTGTTTTTTAGCCCTGCTAATAGGTTATAATTGCCCCAAGCCCTTTGCTCAAACAATTATAAACCCATTAGCTATTTACTCACTTAACAGTTTAGAAATGCAATTATGGTCGACGGGTGTTGTATGCTTGCCATCAGTGTGTATACTTGCCCTCTTGTATATACAAATACGTGTGTGTGTGTGTGTGTGTGTGTGTGACAATTCCAATGAATCGTTTGCTTGTTCATATTCTTTGCTATCACATTCAGAAAGGAATGTTATAGAGGAAATGTGTATAACATCCTGAAGTTAGGGAGAATGGATGCCCCTCGTGTACAAGGATGGCCCAAGGGCCACCGAGGCGTGAATTTGTTTAAAGTGTAGGAGCTGTCGCCAACACAACAACTACACCCTAAGTTAACGAGCTGCATGACCCAGTGTCAAGGAATAGTCCGAGAAGACCGGACAACTCGCCAACTGCACTGGCTAACCATTACCCCGGAACACGATCTGCAAATCGATTAACATCCAGGTTCCCAATTACTGCCGGGTAGACAAAGGCAAATGACGTTAAGAAGCTTGCCATAGTTTCAACCACATTATTACACCATGCGTCGCCTCATAGATATAGATAAACATACTGTACATCCATACAAAACATTAACATAGGTATAGACACACCCAGAACATAAACAAGGGCCCTTATATATATATATATATATATATATATATATATATATATATATATATATATATATATATATATATATATATATATATATATTACCATCGGTTCTGGCAATACTGAAGGCTAAGATGTACTTACCTGGCAGCGTGTGATGGTGCGGCGTCTCTCTCTATCACTGTTTACTCTGAAAACATAGAGAAAATGGTGTAAAAACAGCATAGCCAGAGCAATTGTTAGTGACAGTGTTAGTTTTTCTGTTAGCCTGAAGACTGTGGCCTCAGACTGTTAGTGTTTTGTTAGCTTGAAGACTGTTTGCTGAGTGTTAGTATTTTGTTAGCCTGAAGATTGTTAGGTTAAACGTTAGTTATGGAAGATCAGGTATTAGTTTTTAATAGTGTGATATATGTATTAACTATTGTAAACCTGACGTGTGTTAAAACAAGCGATAGCACGTTCTCGGTAACTAATATCTCTGACAACAACACACATGAAGTTTCACATCAGTTCTAGTATCATTATATGTTAAAAAGAAATAAAAATATATATAAAAAGTGTCTGAAAATGAGAGGGAAGACAGCACCAAAAAGGCTCCATTTTGTAAAAGAAAAAAAGATATATATCCCGAAAAATAAGTGTAGTGAACCTTGCTCAAGCAATTCACTTAGGCCCTCCTTAGATGGCAATTACCCCTCTTTGTGCCTCTAAAGTTAACTGAACTTTGTTAAAACGTCCTAAACAAATCAGGTGGCACACACAGGTAACCCTCCCCCCCGGTCCTAACCACTCCCTCGATAATGGTGAAATCAAGTAACGTTCAAAATTAGGACATTTAATTTGAACCGACAAAGGCAAAGTTATAATGATATTTACATCTGCCAGCGAAGCATCAAAGCCTTTCATTACACTTTGTCAAGAAATTAGAAGACAAATTACTGCAACAAATTGACCCTGACCACCTCCTCGATAATGATGAAATCAAGGAACGATGAAAAATTAGGACATTTAATTTAAACCAACAAAGGCAAAGTTATAATGATATTTACAACTGCCAGCGAAGCATCAAAGCCTTTCATTACACTTTGTCAAGAAATTAGAAGGCAAATTACTGCAACAAATTGACCCTGCTGCAAAGTTGTGACAGAGAGTATTAAACATTTACCTTACCTAGCCTACTGCTTCCTCCTCTCTCTCTCTTTGTCCTGGCGCCTGGGAGGAAGGGAGGGGATGAGAGACACACAGAAGGGAGAGAGGGTACGGGAGAGGAAGGAGTGAAGGGAGGGAAGGCGTTGGGGGGGGAGAGGGGAGAGACACAGCAAGATTGGGTAGAGAGGATAAGAGGGAAAATGGAGGGGAAGGAAGGAAGGAAGGAAGGAAGAGGTTAAAGATGAAAAGGAGTTGGAAAAGTAAAAGAAATAGAGAGGAAGGAGAAGTGGGAAATGAAAAAAAGGAGGGTGATAATGTAGGGGAGGATCGGTGAGGAATAGGGAGTAAAAGGCAGGAACAGAGACAAAAAGGGTGGCTGTATATAAAGGGAGACATACAGCTAAAGAAAAGGGGTATAGAGAGAGAGAGAGAGAGAGAGAGAGAGAGAGAGAGAGAGAGAGAGAGAGAGTAGTTTCTATCTATACATTTATATCTTATTCATCTCTATTATTTTAATCTCTTGGTGATATTTCTTTCATGTTCAACTTAGTTTCATATTCACGATGACAATATATTTTCTAACAGTAAAAATAAAAATATAAAGCAATAACAACAATAAAATACAATTACTACTACTACTACTACTACTACTACTACTAATAATAATAATAATAATAATAATAATAACCATAAATTACAACAAGCAAACATCAGGATAGGTGGAGATTCTTATGGTAATTACAGAGGCAGTAGTGGCGACGCCCTCATTCCAGCCAGCAATCCTTCGGGCATCACCCACCCACCCCTCCCGGGCTCACACATACTACTGAATAAAGTCACGGCAGCATCCTCAGAGGAAAGGATTATGGAACCATAAGTCGCGGTCACTCCCAGTATGTATGTATGTATGTATGTATGTATGTATATATGTATGTATGTATGTATATCTCTGTGTTGTGGCAAAGCTCAAACCCACGCACGGTCAGGGGGCAGGAGCAGGGAGGGAGGGGGGGGGGGCAAAATCCACTATGGGTAAAAATGGATACTAAGAAATATGACCAAATCCTTAAGCACCAAACTGCCATTCCAAGATAATCGCGGCCAACAATTGTGACTGGGGGTCGTTAGAATTGAGATCCACTAGATTTGGGGCCAATTAGAACTAGGAAACCAATCATAAAAGGTCAATTAGGTTGAGGGTCTATTGGGATTGTGGGATGTGTCTAGGGGATGACTTTTAAGATTAATCACCTTAACCTAACCTAACCTAACCTAGCATACCCACGCCATGGCTAACGTAACTTAACATAGCAAAACCTAACTTACCTCCCAGGTAGCATTAGGATGTTTAATCAAGTGAAATAAGATAGAGGATTAATGTTCAAGTTATCCGCTCCAGACAACAGTCACTTCCCAGGTATAAGAGACAACACTTTGTCCTCAATCTCTCACTGTGCCATAGAGAGTCAAATGAAAACTGCTGGCTGGACAAACACGACATCGTTGTTGTATTGCATAGTGAGGCACAACAAAACTGTCTTTTTTGATGAGATGAAATCTTCATTGAGAGAGAGAGAGAGAGATATTTCAATATATCTACCTACCCATCACCCTTTATCCACTCCCAGCTGTGCGTGAGGTGTATCAGAGAAGATGGAATACAGCTGGTATATAGTATTGGAAGAGACGGGAAAAGGTTATTCACAGCAAGTAGAAATATTCACAAATTAGCTCTCAAATTCCTCGTCTTCCATATAAACTGAATCTTTAGCGTCTACAGTACAGTGATTCACAACAATCACGATGAGACTACTGACCAAGATCACTCTCAGGCTATTATGTAACGTGACATCTCTATGACATACATCTAGGGCCTCACTCACCCAACTATATGATCAGCCTATCTCTTGCATGGTCTTCCTCTCGCACCATTCTGGTATCTTCAACAAAGCTGTCGTAAGTACTGTTAACTAACCCCTAACCCGCCATGGCTCCACTTCCCTCTACTTTAGGGCGCTTCCCCATCTTTCATCCCTCCAAAGTCTTTCTGGTGACACATTATTCTTCCATCTTCATTTTTTACTCTATCATCAGTTTTCTTACCTTCTAAAATATTTCTTAATAAATTATCTCCAACTGCACTCAATCTTGATCTGTCATTGTTCTAGTACGCCTGAGTTTCACACCCATATGTAAGAGATGAAACAAACACCCCCTCAAGTTGTCTCCTTGTATACTCAACACTCAGACGTACCACACATCACCAAAAAAAAAAAACATCATAACACACCCACCACACATTACAAAACACATTTGATAACACACCTACAGTTGCCACCATTTATAACGGGTACAGTGGCTGGCGTGTTTTGTGAGATGTGGCACCAACGCCCACCAGACAACAGATAGGAGCCAATGAAGTTCTACTTAGTAATCTATATTAAAACTATGACTATGCAGGAAAAAGGTGCATTCACAGATAGCGGGAGGAATGCTCATTTAGCATCGTTGGTCTAGTTATTACGGCGAGGGCAGTTCTGCTACTTATACTACGATGTAAATAAACAGTCGTGCCACATCTCACAAAAAACGCCAGCCTCTGTACCCGTTATAAATGGTGACAACTGTACCATACTTACGCAACACCGACCAAATAAACTAGTCTGTACTAAAACACACAGTTACTCACAAAGCTACATTATGAATATCAAATGTTCATATATTCGTGCACTGCGTCAGGGCTGAGTATTCTCCACAGAACATGAGTGAGTGAGTGAGTCAGTGATTCAGTCAGTCAGTAAGCAGGAAAGTCATCAATAACTTCTAATATGTCTATTACAGTACATGAAGGTCACAAGTGGATTAGGTGGGTGGGTGGGTGTCTCAGTGAGTGGGTGATTTGAGTGAGTCCGTGAGAAAGTCGCATTTCGAGCTATCAACGCAAGGATATGAAAGTAATCACACAGTCGATAGTCCAATTGGGTCAACTCATTATAATATGTAAAATACAATAGTCATCTTGGATAAACTAAGTAACAGAGACACGTAGTATATTTCATTACGTTCGACTTTTTTTTTTAATTTCATTTAGATTATTTTAAATTTATAATTTTCAAGATATTATTATTCATTTTTGTAGAGTAAGTTTTCAGCGATTAGAACAAAAAATAAGAGTAATTAAACTTCTATTTAGCGCTCGACTTATCAGTAATATAAAGGTTAAAAGAAACCTCTTAACACAATTGGAGACCACGACAAAAGTTAATCTCACTGAATTAGCGTCAACCAATCACAGCTCACAATGACCGTAAAGCTAAATATCATTGGTTGAATACCCCGCCAATCACAAGGCGTGGGTACGCCGGTCACAATAAATGACGCTGGAAAAAGCATGAAACAAAAGACTCCTAACTCGGTTCTCTTTCTGCTACCACTTTAATGATTGATTATTGCCAAGTTGTTCATCTCTCTTTTATTGCCTTTGTCAAGACCCGTGTCAGAACCTCAGTCTGTCACTTCGTTCATACCAGTGTCAGCACTTGCGTCACCTGTTTCACACCTGTTACCTGATACATCTGTATCAAAACCAGTATCACCTGTCAAAACCTGTGTCACCTGTCACACCTGTGTCAGAGCCTCAGTCTGTAACTTCTATCACACCAGTGTCAAAATCTGTCACCTATTTCATACCGTGTCACTTGTCAAATAACCTCCGTTTTTTTTTTAACACATGTGTCAGGCTCTGAGTCACCTGTCTCACGCCATTATCAGAACCTGTGTCCCCTCGCTCACATCTGTGTTAGGACCCGTGATACTTATTTCACACTTGTGTTAGGAACCGTGATACTTATTTCACAACTGTGTCAGAAATTGCACCACCTGTCTTACACCTCGACAAGAACATCTTCAAACTCTTATAAAGTTTCAGACACAAACAAAAGGAACACTAAAACCCATGACTCTCAGACTCCAAGATAGGAACAGCTGCGACACGACACAAGATGATCTGAACAGGGAAGGATCCAGGAATATCAAAGGGGGAAGGTCCAAGAAGTTGTGGGTGAGGGAACATGGCGAGCACAGAGAGCCCACCCAGCTGGGGGGAGGGGGGCGGTGTACGACCCCCCCCCCCCCCCTCCCCCTCGGACAATTATTTAAATCTGACCAATATCAGGGCCATTTTGAGGCCATGTGCACTTGATATTAGAAGCTATTCTGAGGTCAAGAGGACTGTAATTACTTTTTACTATACAAAAACGCCTGAGTACAATACTGCATTAAAGAAAAATATTGTAATTTTCTGATGAAAAAGGGTGGGGGTCCGCATCCCCAGGACCTCCTGGATCTGCCCCTGCTGAAACGCTACCCAGTTTCAGACATCAAGGCAAAACGATCTGAAAATCTTTAAGTTTCGACACTGTAATTCAATCAGTTTCAGACACTGACACAAATTCTTGAAACTTTCCTATGTTTCAGGCCCCCAGAACCGAGAACATTACATCAACAAAAAGCTTCGACTGCCGTATACCTCACACCTACAGCTGTTTCCACAAAATCAAAACACCTGTGCAGTGTAACAGAAAGCATCTCGTAACCTTGTCGAGGTTGACAGATAGTAATATATAAAACATCCTTATGGATTTAAAAAAATATTCCTATCGCCTCTCTTCCTGAACCACGAACCCCGAGATTCAGACACGTGAACCCGAAGCAGTCGACACTGATGCATTATTCTGTCCATTAATGCTTTGAATTCACGTCTGAATCTCGGGATTCGTGTTCGGGAAGAAAGGCGACAAGACTTACTGTATGTGAGTGACTATACAATAGAGTAAGTTGATATTGGTTCCTGGATATGTCTGGCAACCCAAGATGAGACGTGTAGTGGGGAAGCTCAGTAAGAGATGGCGTTGATGTCGACTGAGCTTCGTCTGCTAATGAATTAACTTTTGCAAACAGTCGACTTTACTGAAATCTTCGGGAGTAACGAAGAGGAAAGAATGCCGAGCTTAACCATACTTTTATTTCCGGTACAGGAATACTTTCATTATTAAATCACGTTATTGTCATGTTGTTTTAACACATAATTGTCTCTGAAGCTTTCTTATTAACTAAAAATGTAAAGAAATCGAAATAAAAAATTAAATAAACTAAAATTAGGACGAATAAAAACAGAAGTCAAATCAAAATAGATATACTATGTACACATTAAAATAAAAACCATATAATAAAATATAATAAATATTAAATAAAATAGTAAGTCCACGAACATATAATAATAACAAGGTAAATTACGCTATTAAAAAACCCACACAGATATAAGAAGTAAATGAAACTCTTTATTTTCACAGTAAGAAAAACTTTAATATAAAATGTTTCATATTTTACATCATCTTTCAGGCAGAGAAAAAAAATTAGCTTGAAGAATTAAATTGAAATGTTTGCCGAGACTTTTAAACAAATATATATATATACGCATATAAAGTGTGTGTAAGAGTCTTTACCTCTACCTTCTTATTTAACCATCAAGTAACTGAAGACTGAATACTCGTATCTGTTCTTCCTCATTATACAGTATATAACAATCATCAGTTCCTCATTTAACATAATATAATATACATTATTCTTAGAGACTTAAATTTACCCAACTAGATATTTTAGTTTCGTTCAGTTTTCACAATGTTTGGAAGTGTTAAAATTTGGCTAATAGGGATGTGAGAAAAGTCTTTGTTGGTAATAATTAATTGTTTGAATAAGATGTATAAAATGTTTTATATTTAAGTTTACACAGTCTTGTTACAAAATGGCTGAAGAATTAGAGTGGAGTTTAAACGCTATACAATATGCACAAAAAGTACATAGTAATGAGCTGCACCAGTGAGATGATTCTTGCATACTTCTTTATTTCATCTACAAACGTCACTCTACCCCTCGTGCTGCCTATCTACCTATCTATCTATCTATCTATCTATCTATCTAGCTATCCATCTATCTATATATATATAAATAGATAAACCTAATACTCAGTTTTGTCTACGGGAAGTTATACCTGACAGTGGCTATAAGAAGCTGCTGACAGTACTGAGGTCGATGGTTCCTCAATATATCTGCACTGTGTTGTCCATGTGTACTGTAATACATTTATATAATGAGTATGTATTGTGGGGCAACATATTTGTAATATGTGTCCATTTGTATTCATCTCACCCCAGTCGTGTCTAACAATATGTGTTCCTCCTACGACAAATACATATACAGTATGTTATCAGAATTTATGCATGATAAAATAAGTGAAATTTAATGATATAATAGGAATTAACGTGATATATCTCAAGACTTTCGCTGATAAATCCTTCAATGTGGGCAAGATAGAACCCTCAGAACTAGACGTAAACAACATTATTACATCAAAAGTGAACTTGGTATTAACATATAATTAAACACTATTAAAAACTTCCCAAATCCTTAAAAAAATTATGCTGCTTTCAGGAACAAGAATACATTTCGGAATTTGTTAATTATTCATTCCTTATTAATTAATTCATATAAGTAATAAATAATTGTTTCCACTGAACACAGGGACTAACACTTGGATGCTAGACTGAGAGGTAAGTAAAGCATCAGTACCACAGAGGACTTTACTGCACTGTTTCTTTATATAGAGACTCCTATCATACCTTTGGGTGATAACATAGTTGTAAAATAATGGAAGATACCAGCATTAGTGAATATTGGTAAGACGACTGTTGGGATTAGTGTTACTCTTAATTCTCGTATATCTATATTAAATCCTTCATCCCCGAAGATGGTTAGTTTAATAAGTTAAGGCTCGCCTGACCACGTTCACCTATCAGGCAACTTCCTCGTCTCTTTTAATATCTTGCTTACACAAGTGTCCCCTCCTCTCTCCGGGAGAAAAAACAAACATTATATATATATATAGCCTTAGCTCTCTCGCGGGCAGCTCATTCAATTGTATTCCCTGAAGATGTGAGTAATGGCGACGTTGGATATTTATTGCTTCTATTTACTCGTCATATATATATATATATATATATATATATATATATATATTCAATTTCTTTTTTCAGTGTACACATTTGGTGGCTTTAAACAAACTTATTTAGTTTAAAAATCGAGGTAGGTGGAGCACACAGCTGGTTCTGGTATATTTGACCCTTGCTGCATATTTTACCATCTTCTCGATATGACTTTTTCACCAGGTGGGGGACCCGCGCACCTGTGCAATAACAAGGTCTCTTAGGCAAACGCTACGTCATGGAGGTCACGTCCCCTGACACTGATCAATGATGAATAATTTAATTATCGGTATCATTAAGGGAACAATTTTTAATTTAACTTTGTTCTTCATCTTCAGATTACCATCGGTTCGTTTAAATAATATTCAGTAACTTGCCATTTAACATTATCTCAAATTTTATAATACTGTCATCTTGAAAGCGTCGACAGTGTATAGTCTGAACTTAATCTAAGAACAAAGTCCACCACACTGTGTTCTTGAGTCATTTCTACTAGCTTCACCCTTTGGCTGCTGAAAGTTTTCGTCAGCTGAATAAAACGCTATAGCGGTAGCCTGAATAAACTTGTAAAGTGCGACAATCGGCATGAAGGGTTAAGGAAACAAGTAATAAGACTTGGGTAAGTCACACGCTCCCAGATACAATACTTTTTAATTCCATACAGGCAGAACTCAGCAGTCAACACCGGCAAGAAATTACTTTACACAATTCGTGTACACCGGCAGGATCTTCCCCATTATCACTAATACTATACGCGACCACAGCCTTCCCTCTCCTCACACCATAAACAAGGAGGATTTTACCCTGGATGGAGATGGACTGAGGAAACTCATGCAATTTACTCTAGCCCCGGCAGCTGCGTCAACCATGACCATCATCCATAAAAGTGGACTGCCCTTCCCCACCCAACCCTCCCTACCAAGCGTCGGTCACAATATAACCATTCATAGGTACCGTCTTTATGGTACGTGGTCGACGGTGAGGTGCGGTACACTAAGACGTCTGATACCCTCCTGTACCTCTTACCCTGGGATGCTTAAGAGTTTAAATTAAAACTATTTGTGGAGATGCTTTTTATGTGTACAAAAACATATACTGAAACATTAGTTCACACACACACACACACACACACACACACACACACACACATCGATCCTTCTACCGTTATAAAATCAGCTGACGTCAACCAACATTAAATTATGATACTGACAGACATACAACTGTGCTGCTATCAAGACTAAACACATTCCAGTGAGGGCGAGCTGTGTGTGTGTTGTGAGTCAAATTATCATTATTATTGTACAGCTGTGTGAGTAACAGCAACATGGCGGTATAGAAGATGCTGTTAAATACTCAACAACTTGATCCAGCCAATGTATGGACGAGGGATAACAGCTCAGAGGAATGCTGTCTAAAACTACGTGATCAGTTTATTTGGTGATTAGTCAAATGATGCCCAATCAAAACAGACTCCAACCCATCCTAAGTTGATCTAAACCTCTAAGCGTTTCGACTATTGTTGTATATTAGGATTAGATCCCAATGCAATGATAAGGGCCCAATACAAGGATAAGGGCCCAATACTAGGATTAGGTCCCAATACAATGATTAGGTACCAATACAAGGATTAGGTCCCAATACAAAGATTAGATCCCCATACAAGGATAAAGACCCAATACAAGCCTAAGGGCCCAATACAAGGATTAGGTCCCAATACAAAGGTTAGGTCCCAATACAAGGATTAGGTTCCAATACAAGGATTAGGTCCCAATACAAGGCTAAAGGCCCAATACAAGGATTAGGGCCCAATACAAGGATCAGAGCCCAATACACGGATTTTGGCCCGATATAAGGATTAGATCCAAATATACTGTGAGGATTATTTCCCAATACAAGGATTAGGACCCGATATAAGGATAAAAACCCAGTACAAGGATAAAGGACCGATACAAGGATTAGGGCCAGATATAAGGATTAGGGCCCAATATAAGGATAAGGGCCCGATACAAGGATAAGGGCCCGATACAAGGATTAGGAACCGATACAAAGATTACAGACCACTACTAGGGCTAGGGACCCCAAATCAGCTAGTTTACTGTTTACTCAATACACATATATTAACCACTGACACACCTGTAAAAAAAAATCATAAGCAAGGAACTTTTTTTAACACGTACACAACCCAGAAAAATAATGTACAAACATATTATTACTTTACTCTACCTACAGCCGCTAGAAGACGAGTAACAAATCAGAATGAAATCGAATAGGAAATTAGATAAGGAGAGAAGCGATATCACAAGGAAGTCACTTAAACGTTCTTGGTTGAGAGGATAGATACAATTTACCTGTGTCGCTGCTCAGGTATGAAAATTAAAGGACACTCCAGCAGAAAGTTACCGTAGTGTTGTGATCAATACCAAGAAGTTATAAGTCGAGTATTAATGGTGATTTTTTTTATAACAATTTCCAGCCTTTTTCTTTTCACTTTTCTAATGCATAATTTTCCCTGCCTCATCAAAGACTCTTATTGAGTCTTTGTTAATGTTTACGATTATTTCATGTGACGTCATACCTATCATACCTGAAGCCCATTACAGTCGAGAAATAAGGTGGGTAGGGGAGAAGGAGAGGGTAGAGAGGAAGTAGCGTGAGTGGGGAAGAGATAAGGTGGGTGGGTGGATGGGTGGGGAAGCTGTAAGAGAAGTGGGGGGGAGGATATAGAGAGGGTAATGAGGGAGACAAAGTGGGTGGGGAGGGGGGGGGAGGGAATAAGAGAAAGAGAGAAGTAAGAAAAGGTCATTTGAAGGGAGAAAGTAGAGGGTTAGTGGCGAGATGAGAGAGAGTGAGTGAGGTGGAAGATGGTCACTTGAATACCACTGAAACATCTCTCATCCCTAATACATAGTAAACTGTTTCATGGGACAACAATACATTACACAGTCTCTCCCTTCTCTCCCTGTCTCCTCCCCTCTACCCTTTAACCCTTTTCCCCCCACTTCTTTTCTTTTTAACCCCTTTCCCTCTCCCCTTCACCCCTCATCCCCTTCCTATCTTACTCTCTTCCTCCCTCTCCCCTTTCCCATCACCACCTTTCCTCCTCCACTCTTATCTCCTTTCACCCCTTCCTCTTTCCCCCTTCACCCCCTTCCTCCCTTACGCCCTTCCCCCCCTCCCCATCACCACGTTCCTCCTCCCTCTCATCCCTCTTAGACTCTTTCCCTCCTCCCTTTTATCCCCATTCCCTCACCTCCTTTTCCCCATCACCCATTCCTCCCTTACTTCCCAACCCTTACCCCGCTCCCCCTAACCCTCCAAAACAAAAACAAGAGTCGCTCTGGCATCCTCCAGACGCCCACGATGACCACCACCAGACCATCGGGACTCGAGTGGCCAATTATATATTAGTATCCTTCATTATTTCTGAACGTCCGTCAATATATGTTATAGCGATATGAGTGGATAATGGGAATGATTGGCGAGATTTATCATGCGTATATCATCACCAAACTCGTAATTTCAGCGACTTATTCGTCTCTAGCTCGACCCTGCGGATGATAATAAACAGTTATAATAGCGCGGTGAGGTGTAGCACTATTTACCTTCCACACGAGAGAGAGAGAGAGAGAGTCCTGCCCATCTTCAGATCAATACTAACCATCACGGAATCACTGGAATAAATAAGTCCCATTAACATCAACAACTTCAACAACATCAGTCTGTCTTCGGTCTCTGATGATGGAACTCTGAATCTGTTGAAGTCTTATATACAATTTCCTCTACCCAGGAATGTATAAAGATATGCAAATGTGCGTAAATTTGCAGTCATAATTTTTAGGTATAATCCATTTCGTACTTAAGGCCTTTAAGCTCCCTCCTCTCTCCTCTATTTGTAACTAAAATTAAATCCAATGAAAGAAATCTGCCCTGATTTAAATTATTTATAGGTCAGATTTGTTGGAGCGAAAATTGTAAGGCGCAACATCCCTCGTGCCTCAGATTTTTACTTGTTATTGGGAAAATGTAAATAACAACGAAATCCTCCTTGTAATTTACCTTTTTTACATGCATATGATAAAGTGAATAAATGTGGAATATAAGCTACTTTTATCAAATAAATTTTCTGAAAAACTATCGATCAGGATTTTTTTTCTTCAGTACGAACGGAAGATGAGTCTTGTATTGTTGTTTATCATGACACACAACCTCAATGACACAACCTCAATGACAACTTCCATGACACAACCTCAATGACACAACTTCCATGACACAACCTCAATGACACAACTTCCATGACACAACCTCAATGACACAACGTCCATGACACAACCTCAATGACACAACGTCCATGACACAACCTCAATGACACAACTTCCATGACATAACCTCGATGACACAACGTCCATGACACAACCTCAATGACACAACTTCCATGACATAACCTCAATGACACAACTTCCATGACACAACCTCAATGACACAACTTCCATGACACAACCTCAATGACACAACTTCCATGACACAACCTCAATGACACAACGTCCATGACACAACCTCAATGACACAACGTCCATGACACAACCTCAATGACACATCCTCCTTAACACAACCTCCCTAAGACAAAACCCCCATGACACACAACCTCCATGCTACAACCTTCAAGAGACAAAACCTCCATGACACAAGCTCCATGAAACACAACCTCCACGCCACAACCTCCATGAGACAACCTCCATGAGACAACCTCCACGCCACAACCTCCATGACACAACCTCCACGACAAAACGTCCATGACACAACCTCCATGACACAACCTCCATAACACGACCTCTATGATACAACCTCCGAGACACACGTTCTCTATGACACAACCTCCGAGAGACACAACCTCCATGACACAACCTCCGAGACACAACCTCCATTACACAACCTCAAAGATAGAACCTCCCTGATGCAACCTCCAGGAGACACAACCTCCCTAAGACATAACCTACTTGAGACACAACCTCCATGACACAACCTCCAGGAGATACAACCTCCTTAAGACATAAATAAATAATGGCTGCCCCACGTGTAACGATTATGACCGGCCCAAGGGCCACCTAGGCGTGAATTTGTTTAAGGTGTAGAAGCTGTCGCCAACACAAGAACCACACCCTAACTTAACGAGCTGCATGACCCAGTGTCAAGGAATAGTCCGAGAAGACCGGACAACTCGCCAACTGCACTGGCTAACCATTACCCTGGAATATACGATCCTCAAATCGATTAAAATCCGGGTTCCCAATTACTGCTGGGTAGACAGAGGCAAATGGCGTAAAGAAACTCACCAATAGCTTCACCCTGCCCGGGGATGGAACTCGGGTCCGCTCGCTTGCGAAGAGAGCATGCTGATATTACACCAGAGGTTGCCACATATCCTCCCTAAGACACAACCTCCATCAGACAATCTCCTTAAGACAAAACCCCCATGACACACAAACATCAAAAAACAACCTCTATGGCACAACATCCATGACACACAACCTTCATGACACAACCTCCATGACACAAATACCATGACACAACCTCCATGACTCAACCTCCATGAGACAACCTCCATGAGACAACCTCCATGACTCAACCTCCATGAGACAACCTCCATGACACAACCAACATGAGACAACCTCCATGAGACAACCAACATGAGACAGCCTCCATGGCAAACTTCCGTGACACAACCTCCAGGAGACAACCTCCATGACATAATCTCCAGGAGACAACCTCTAAGACACAACCTCTTTGAGACAACTTCCTTGAGACAATTTCCATGACACAACCTCCGAGTCACAACCTGCATGACACAACCTCTAGACGCAACCTCAATGACACAACTTCCATGACAAAACCTCCAAGAGACATAACCTCCATGAGACAACTTCCATGAGACAGCCTCCATGACACACAACCTCCATGACAAACTCCAAGAGACACAATCTCCATGACAAAACCTCCATGACACAACCTCCAGGATAGAACCTCCATGACACGCCATCCAACACACGCAACCTCCAGGAGACACAGACTCCATGACACAACCTCCGAGACACAAGCTCCATGACACAAGCTCCATGACACAACCTCCATGCCACAACCTCCATGACACAACCTCCATCAGGCATAACCTCCATCAGACACAACCTCCATCAGACACAACCTCCATCAGACACAACCTCCATCAGACACAACCTCCATCAGGCACAACCTCCATCAGACACAACCTCCATCAGACACAACCTCCATCAGACACAACCTCCATCAGGCACAACCTCCATCAGACACAACCTTCATAATACACAACCTCCATCAGGCACAACCTCCATCAGACACAACCTCCATCAGACACAACCTTCATAATACACAACCTCCATCAGGCACAACCTCCATAAGACACAGAATCCATCAGACACAACCTCCATAATACACAACATCCATAATACACAACCTCCATCAGGCACAACCTCCATCAGACACAACCTCCATCAGACACAACATCCATAATACACAACCTCCATCAGACACAACCTCCATCAGACACAACCTTCATAATACACAACCTCCATCAGGCACAACCTCCATAATACTCAACCTCCATCAGACACAACCTCCATAAGACACAGAATCCATAAAACACAACCTCCATAATACACAACCTCCATAAGACACAACCTCCATGAGACACAACCTCCATAAGACACAACCTCCATGAGACACAACCTCCATAAGACACAACCTCCATCAGACACAACCTCCATCAGACACAACCTCCATCAGGCATAACCTCCATAAGACACAACCTCCATGAGACACAACCTCCATAAGACACAACCTCCATGAGACACAACCTCCATGAGACACAACCTCCCTAAGACTCAACCTCCCTAAGACACAACCCCCATCAGACACAACTTCCCTAAGACCCAACCTCCCTAAGACACAACCCCCATCAGACAAAACCTCCATAAGACACAACCTCCCTAAGACACGACCTCCATAATACACAACTTCCCTAAGACCCAACCTCCCTAAGACACAACCCCCATCAGACACGACCTCCATAAGACACGACCTCCATAATACACAACCTCCATCAGGCACACAGTTGTGGGTGGGAAGAGTTCAGTTTTTATGTACTGTCAGCGGCGCCAAAAAACCCCGAGTTTCACTTCGTCCTCTTTAGGGTCTTTGTCAATTAGTGATGAACAACAATGAACAAGAGTGGCTCTAACCCGAGCTGGCCAACATGAGCCGTGGGTCCACCCTGACGTGCTCCGACACAGGGAAAGTCGGCCAGGCATATGTATATTTTAAGCCGTTCTCAAATTGTTCCGAATAGCGATTTTTTGTGGTGTATCCATCAAGTGTCCAGCCGGCACAGACCTCCTAACTGACTGACTATGATGGTGTTAATTAGACCTTTTGATTACGGCTGTGATTGGGAGTTGTTTCATTAATAAGCAAATATAAACAAATAGTTAAAAATATATTAAAAATGCAGTTGTCTTAGTAACACAATATTCTCTGTAAAATTTAAATATGATCTATTGGTAAAAATAACTTCCGGTTACTGACAGTTATACACAAGAAACTTTTGTTATACCGCTTCTGTTTTGTGATGTGTTTATTAAGATAAGGAAGAATTGATCACCAAAATAGGCATAACGAATCCAACCAAGTTACAAACTACAAGTTTTAATATGTGAATATTTTGCTGTGTAGACAATGTGAACAGAGACAACAGACATACATACACAAATTATAGATTCAGTTTACCCAATGTAACGTTTTCACATACTTATGCTCATTCAGTTTTACTATTTGATTGTCCTACAGGACCTACATCATCAATGCTTATAACTTTTGATCAGTCTGGGGAAAATATCAGTGCACTGACAACCATTTATTGATATTTACTAGGACTGTAAAACTGACTTTCTTCACTAAACTGAACCATTCCTTCAACTTAATCATTCGAGGTTGATGTTATAATGTATTACTGTGCTTTAATTTCTTTTTTATATAGCATTACTGCACTTCTATCTATCTAATATACTATAGGACTCGGCGTGTGTGTGTGTCTGTGTCTGTTCTGGGCAGCCGAAACGGCACAATCGTTTTTCGTCAAACTTGGTGGAAAAATCGCAAAAAAATCGTAGAGTGGAACCAACCTGGTCCCATATCGATGGTTTCTTTAGGAAGCCATTACATAAGCATTTTATTTATGCTGGAAAACGATGCAAGTCTATGGACTTGGCGCACCCTCATTCGCTGTATGCTGTCAGCTTACGATTGCAGTTACCGTACGGCTCCCTCCTCCTCCCCCCACTTTTTTTAGTGTTATTTGGATTAGTAAAGGAAGGAATATGAGTAAATAGAAGAATAAAGAAGGGGGAAACAGAAAAAAGTTAGAGATAAAAGGTGGAGGTGAGCTGAGTTTCATCATGAGTCTGGATGCCTCTGGATGCGCAGTTTCAATCTTTACCAGACGACCTTACAGCTACAGTGTATACTTATTTCTGTGGCTCATGGAAAAGGAGAAGACATTGAAAGATAATAACAGGAATGCATGGAGAAGATGGCTACAATAGACACAGGGTGAATATAGACAGTGAAACAGACAGGAGGTTGACAAAAATAGACAGATTCATAAATGCACAAATAGACAATATGGCAACTAACATGTCAGACAGACAGCTGACTGACTGGTTCACATTAGACAAACAGGCAGACACACGCCAACAACGGATAAGACAGACAGATTTGACGACTCAAAGAGTGCAGACGGGCTTACATTCAAACACCACGCAGACGAACAGACAGTTGGGATGGCAATAGACAAGACGGATAGACTTGAGACAGATTAGAAGGCATTTATAAACAAGAATAACACCAAATTGACCATAGCTGCGTCAGTGACGTTAGGAGGTCTTACATCCACCAGCGTAAATAAGAATAACACCAAATTGACCATAGCTGCGTCAGTGAGGGGAGGAGGTTTTACATCCACCAGCGTAAATAATAAGACGCATTGAAAACTAACACCCACGCGCAGAAAGAACATCGATGGTCGGTCAGTCATGTGAGATGGGCCTAAAACTGACTAACGTAGATGATGACTGTGATGACTTAACACAGGTGATGACTTAAGCAGATGGTGACTAATATAACCACAATCAAGGTCACTTCTCTTCATAATATAATTTTTCACGGAATGATCATCGGTGATTCATAATAATTTTTTTTTTATGATTTTAACCTCTCCTTATGGCGAATATTTCCTTTAATTAATTAATCTAACCTTTATTCTATTCCTTCTTATAGTATATTAGATACTGTAAGTATCACGACCACGACCATGATTATAACAACCACGACCATGATTATAACAACCACGACTATGATCAGAGACCACGACAATGATTATAACAACCACGACTATGATTATAACAACCACGATGATGATTATAACACCCACGACCATGAGCATAACAACTACGACCATGATCATAACCACGACCACGATTATACCAACCACGACTATGATTGTAACAACCACGACCGTGATTATAACAACCACGACCATGATTATAACAACCACGACTATGATTATAACAACCACGACCATGATTATAACAACCACGCCCATGATTATAACAACCACAACCATGATTATAACAACCACGACCATGATTATAACAACCACGACTATGATTATAACAACCACGACCATGATTATAACAACCACGACCATGATTATAACAACCACGACTATGATCATTTCCACGACAATGATTATAACAACCACGACTATGATTATAACAACCACGACGATGATTATAACGCCCACGACCATGATTATAACAACTACGACCATGATCATAACCACGAGCATGATTATAACAAGCACGACCATTATTATAACAACCACGACTATGATTATAACAACCACGACTATGATTATAACAACCACGACCATGATTATAACAACCACGACTATGATTATAACAACCATGACCATGATTATAACACCCACGACCATGATTATACAACCACGACTATGATTATAACAATCAAGACCATGGTTATAGCAACCACGACTATGATTATAACAACCACGACCATGATTATAGCACCTACGACCATGATTATAACAACCACGACTATGATTATAACAACCACGACCATGATTATAACAACCACGACCATGATTATAACAACCACGCCCATGATTATAACAAGCACGACCATGATTATAACAACCACGACCATGATTATAACAACCACGACTATGATTATAACAACCACGACCATGATTATAACAACCACGACCATGATTATAACAACCACGACGATGATTATAACACCCACGACCTTGATTATAACAACTACGACCATGATCATAACCACGAGCATGATTATAACAACCACGACTATGATTATAACACCCACGACCATGATTATAGCAACTACGACCATGATCATAACAATGACCATGATTATAACAACCACGACCATGATTATAACAACCTCGACCATGATTATAACAACCACAACTATGATTATAACACCCACGACCATGATTATACAACCACGACTAAGATTATAACAACCAAGACCATGGTTATAGCAACCACGACTATGATTATAACAACCACGACCATGATTATAACACCTACGACCATGATTATAACAACCAAGACCATGATTATAGCAACCACGACTATGATTATAACAACCACGACCATGATTATAGCACCTACGACCATGATTATAACAACCACGACCATGATTATAACAGCCACGACTATGATTATAACAACACGACGATGATTATAACAACCACGACTATGATTATAACAACCGCGACTATGATTATTACACCCACAACCATGATTATAACAACCACGACTATGATTATAACAACCACGACCATGATTATAACAACCACGACCATGATTATCTCATATACTATAGGAATAGCCGTGTGTCTGTGTGTGTGTCTGTTCTGGGCAGCCGAAACGGTACAATCGTTTTTCATCAAACTTTGTGGAAAAATCGCAAAAAATTCGTAGAGTGGAACAAACCTGGTACCATGGCGAAGGTTTCTTTAGGAAGGCATTAATTAACCATTTTGTTTACGCTGGAAAACGATGCCGCTGTACGCTGCCAGCCTTTCGGCGGTTGCGCGCTAGCCAAGCACGAGCGTTCGAACTTTCACGCTTTGGTAAACTGTACCACCGGACTCGCCACGGGGCACGAAGTGCCCACGATCACTTGTTATAAACTGCTATAGTGTAATATTGCACTTTTAAAAACTATGTTATAATGTATTACTGCTCTTTTGAAAACTGTTATAATGTATTACCCCACATTAAAAAGGCCTTTCTCACTAATAAGTAGCCAACTCAGCCCACTTTTATAAGTAATTAGAAAAGTCTTTCTCCTACAGAACCTTTGCTACCAGCGTGGGACTCCAACGCCTCAGCCGTCTCCAGGACTTTCTCACCTTCGTCGGCTTATTGTGTCATGAACTATGTATATAACTACTACATTGATTCAGGAATCTTTGAGGATATTCTTACAGTCTACACTGATTAGTCCCCAAGTCTAACACTAATGAATATGACCTATACTATTATTTCCTTTGTGTATGAACCTCTGTCCTGTGTGGCAGTGAACAGTGATAGTACTCTCAGTGTCAAGACCTGAGTAAACTACCTAGATTAGGCAAATTGTACCTCAATATTGCCAATAAAGTTGCTACACTAAAAATTCATTATGTCTTCTGCTACTGCCTCTACTGTACCTCCTAGTATTCCCCTAAAGTCCTCCATCATTCTTCACACAGGTCCATTTATCCCTTAAGTACGATGCCAACCACTAAAGTATGATGACTTAACCCCCTGTCTACGATGATTTAACCCCCTGAGTATGATGACTTATGACCTAATTCCTAAAGTACGATGACTTAACCCCCTGAGTACATTGACTTAAACCCCTGAGTATGATGACTTAATTCCTAAAGCACGATGATTTAACCCACTGAGCACAATGACTTCAACACCTGGGTACAATGTCATCATAAAATGTACATCAAAACCTCTCAAATTTCTTCTTTACTCTTGTATGGTATCCTAACAGAGTAGAAGCAATGTTATTCCTTTTTTTTATATATTACTGTATATTTCTGCTCTTACTGCCCTTAATTCTGTCACTGTTTACGCTGTTCATACTTATTGGTTCATGATTCACATCTGTCTATGATTAGTAACACCTCTTTCTTTTCCTCTCACACTCACTCTCTCTCTATCTCCCTCTCTTGAACTCTTATTTTGCTACTTCCGTTACTTATACCTTCAAACATAATGAACCACCCGGTCTTAATTTCTTGTGTGTCCTATTCCTAACATACAAGTATTTCTTTACCAAATACGCGAAGAAAGTAATCATTATAAATCACAGCGGTAGGAGGAGACAATATCTATATTTAGTCAACAAAAGATTATCCCCATGTTACCTACGTGAGATCTGTTCATCTGTTCCGAAGTTCTAAGTCTACGGTTCTCTTGAATATAAATATGTCTGTATACGTGTGTGTGTGTGTGTATGGTCAGGTTTGTACGTATGTGTATTTTACAGTAACACAAATATACACAACCACATTAGCCACCCACAGTCACATGTCTGTTATAAACACATCTACCGCCACTAATATATACAACCATCACACACACACGAGAGAGAGAGAGAGAGAGAGAGAGAGAGAGAGAGAGAGAGAGAGAGAGAGAGAGAGAGAGAGACTCATCTCCCCATCAACACTCCGACTACTAGTACTACTAGTAGAGCAACCCCCTCCCTATCAGCACCCCTTACTACAGTTTACTAGCATAGCAACTCACCACCTCTCCCATCAACACCCCAACTACTAGCACAGCAACTCAGTCCCTCTCTCCATCAACACCCCCACTACTAGCACAGAACTCCCCCTCTCTCCATCAACATCCTCCCCCCACCTCTCCACTCTCCCCTAACTCACACATCACCAGACAAAGGCGTGAAGGGTTGGGAGGGGGGAGGGGTAGGCTCGTCCTCACAACCCTACCATAACCTGTAGAATAAATACACAGTTTATTGAGGCTGGCCTCCCCATACCCAGCTGTCTCACCCACGCACGCCTCTCCACGCCTACAGCCGCGCACGTCTCCACGCCTACACCCACGCCTATTCCTGTACGCTAACTTGTACCCCGTTTACACTACACGTATGCCTATCCATGTTTATACCTTCACTCCACAACCATGTCTATTCCTTTTCATGCCATCCACGACTATACCTCTACACCCACGCCTCTCTCACGTACCATACTTCCCCTGTTCCTAACTCACTGATCTCTGCTCCTTCTGCTCTACAATTCCTGTCTTCTCTCCACGCCCCCTCCCCCTCCCTCCACGCCTCCTCCCCTCCTTCAACCCTCCTTCCCTCCCTCCACACCTGCTCCCCACGCCCCCTTGCCACCTTCCACGCTTCCTCCCTCCCTCCATGCCTCCATTCCACCCTCCACGCATCCTTCCCTCCTTCAACGCCTCCCTCCTTACTGCCACGCCTCCTTCTCTCTCCACGCCTCTTTCCCTCCCTCCACGCCACCTTCATCGCTTAACAACCACGCCTCACCACACCCTCTCCTCCAACACGTCATATCCCTACCCCCACCACGCCCATCTCCCTTCTCTCCAAACCTCCTCCAAGCCTCTTCCCCTTACCCCAATCATCCTCCCTCCCCGCCACGCCCCCCCACTTCTAACACGTCTCCCTCCCCCTCAACACGCATCGTCTCCACCACCACGCCCCCCCCACTTCAACATGCATCAAGCCCCCCCCTCCCCCCACCACGCCTGCACCCCCCCTCTTCGCCTGCCTTCCTCCCCATTAATATGGATTTGCAGTAGCGCTCAATCTTAATCGGTGGGGGCGTGATTCATGGGCGTGGTTAGCGTGGTTACTGGGCCACCCACGCCACCCTACAACTCATTTGTTTACACTTTTGACTGGCTATTTTGGCCGTCTTGTTGGTGGCTACTGTAGAGGGGGGGGGGAGGGAGGGAGGGTGAGTCGGAAGCAGGAGAGAGGAAGGGAACGGCGGAAGGAGAGAGAGAGAAAGGGAAGGAAGGGTAGGAGGAAAAGGGAGGAGGGAAAGGGAAGAGAGTAGGAGGAAAGAATAGGGGAAGCGATAGGAAGAAAGGAAAGGAGGGAAAGGAAGGAAAGGAAGAGAGTAGGAGGAAAGAATAGGGGAAGCGATAGATAAAAAGGAAAGGAGAGGTTAGATGAGGAGGGTAGGAGGAGGCCATATGGGGAGAATAAAAAATGGGAGTGGAAGAGAGGAAGAAGAATATAGGCAAGAAGGCAAGACTGGGGTGAAGAAAGTTGGAGGGGTGGAGAAGGAGTCTGGAAGGAGAGTGAGGGAGGAATAAGTGAATGGGAGGAAGAAAAATGAGAGGAAGTATAGGTAGAGATGAAAGAGAAGGAGAAGAAGTGTGGGTAGAGATGAAAGAGAAGGAGAAGAAGTGTGGGGAGAGGAGAAAGAGAAGGAGAGGAAGTGTAGGTAAAGGAGAAAGAGAAGGAGAGGAAGTATAGGTAGAGATGAAAGAGAAGAAGAGGAAGTGTGAGTCGAGATGAAAGAGAAGGAGAAGAAGTGTGGGTAGAGATGAAAGAGAAGGAGAGGAAGTGTGGGTAAAGGAGAAAGAGAAGGAGAAGAAGTGTGGGTAGAGATGAAAGAGAAGGAGTTTTAGCTTAACAAATTTATTGACAAAGCTTGTAGTACAGTTTGCCTATTCTGAGTAATTCAGTCAGATCTTGACACTGAGGGTGGTATCACTTCTCACTGCCACGCAGGACAGAGGTTCATACACAAAGAAATACAACATATTCATTAACAGCTATATATGTATATAGGTCAGATTCATGTGGGTAATGTCACTGTTCACTGCCATGCAGGACAGAGGTTCATACACAAAGAATACATCATATTCATTAGCAGTATATATAGGTCAGTGGTTCACATACATTGGAGTCATATTCTAATTGAAGACTAATCAGAAGGAGAGGAAGTGTGGGTAGAGATGAAAGAGAAGGAGAGGAAGTGTGGGTAGAGATGAAAGAGAAGGAGAGGAAGTGTGGGTAGAGATGAAAGAGAAGGAGAGGAAGTGTGGGTAGAGATGAAAGAGAAGGAGAGGAAGTGTGGGTAGAGATGAAAGAGAAGGAGAGGAAGTGTGGGTAGAGATGAAAGAGAAGGAGAGGAAGTGTGGGTAGAGATGAAAGAGAAGGAGAGGAAGTGTGGGTAGAGATGAAAGAGAAGGAGAGGAAGTGTGGGCAAAGGAGAAAGAGAAGGAGAGGAAGTGTGGGTAGAGATGAAAGAGAAGGAGAGGAAGTGTGGGTAGAGATGAAAGAGAAGGAGAGGAAGTGTGAGTAGAGATGAAAGAGAAGGAGAGGAAGTGTGGGCAAAGGAGAAAGAGAAGGAGAGGAAGTGTGGGTAGAGATGAAAGAGAGGGAGAGGAAGTGTGGGTAAAGGAGAAAAAGAAGGAGAGGAAGTGTGGGTAGAGATGAAGTAGAAGATATAGGGACATAAAAGAAAAGAGTGAAAGGCGGAAAGATGAGGATGTGAGGAAGAGGGAGATGAGAAGTGAGGAGGAGGAGGAGGAAGAGGAGGAGGAGGAGGAGGAGGAGAAAGAAGAAATAAGAAGAAAGAAGAAAGAAGGAAGAAGAAAGAAGGAAGAAGAAAGAAGGAAGAAGGAAGAAGAAGAAACAAGAAACAAAGAAGAAGAAGAAGAAGAAGAAGGAAGAAGAAGAGGAAGAAAGGATGGTGTAAATAAGAGAAAAACAAAACGTAAACAAAACATTATATAAACAGAAACGAAACATTTACAAGACAGATAAAACAACAAGAATAATAAAAGGAAGAAGACGAAATAACCAAAAAAAGGAAAATAAAACGAAATAAAAAAAAAAAAACACGACGGAGAAACTATTAACACGTGCTGATGAAAAAAAAACAGTTAACAGGTTCGTGAATTTAACCTTTACCAAGATGAGAGTTGGGAGCTGATGAGGTACAACACCGAACAGAGGCAAGTTATTATTGTAAAGGATGGTGGGGGTGGTGGTAGGAGAGATGGTGGTAGGAGGGGTGGTGGTAGGAGGGGTGGTGGTAGGAGGGGTGGTGGTAGGAGGTGAGGAGGGGAGGGTGGGGAAAAGTGGGTGGAGTTGTATTAGGGGGGACGAGAAGAAGAGGGGATGTAGGGACAGGTGTGGAAGAGAGGGGTGAAGTAGGAGGGGTGAAGTGGGAGGGGTGAAGTGAGAGGGGAAAGTGGGAAAGGGTAAAGTGGGAGGGGTGAAGTGGGAGGGGTGAAGTGGGTGGAGGTGAGGAGATGAGGGGTAGAGGGCAGGGTAGTAATGGCAGAAGGGTGTAGACTGTACTGTAGAGTCTGTAGACTATATTAATAAACAGTTTTTTTGTCCTCTCTCTCTCTGTGTCTATCTATCTATCTATCTATCTATCTATCTATCTATCTACCCTTACGAATATTTCCTCGCACTTGCTTGCTCTTAAGGACTTTGCCAAACAACGTATTTATAAACGAGAATTTTATCCTCCAAAGTTCCAAGCATTTTTATGAGATGTGATAGAATCTTGACAACTGTGGTGGCTGTACACACTTAGGGCCTTGAGGGAGACAGGCCTCGTCCTTCTACGTCTTGTACACTTAAAAAAAAAAATATAAATTAATTTACCACAAACTAATTTTTTGTAAAGTTCGTCCTTCAACATTCTTTCATTTATGTGGAGGTGTATTAGACGATGATGACCCGAGTCTATTCAATCAACTATTTATTTATTTATCTACCTATTTTTGAAAGATAAATATATACTGTGCATGAACCAAATCTAATCTAACCTTTACAGCTTAATATAGCCGATGAACAAAATCTTTACGAGTCAAACAAAGAAGCAAAAAAAACAACAACAAAAACACATTCACAATATTCGTTTCCTTCTCTGTAATACAAACGTCAAAATAAATCCCAAATATGGAGTAATGCTAAAAAAAGCAAAGGTTTAACATCTTTAAACTCAATCACTAACGTCCAAGACATGACATTCACGTTAGTTAGATTCTCCCAGAGTATAAAGTATTACACAGCAGGTGCACTACAGTGATAACCTTTATTACTTAAAAGTTCACTCTAACGATCGAGTGACATAAACAGACAAAAACTTCACTTCCTCACTTAATCATTCACCTGATTGTTACTCAGCACAACGGCCATTAACGCACTGTCACAACAATCATGAACACACTCATCACAACAATCATGAACACACTCATCACAACAATCATGACCAAACACACTCGTCACAACAATCATGAACACACTCATCACAACAATCATGACCAAACACACTCGTCACAACAATCATGAACACACTCATCACAACAATCATGACCAAACACACTCATCATAACAATCATGAACACACTCATCACAACAATCATGAACACACTCATCACAACAATCATGACCAAACACACTCGTCACAACAATCATGAACACACTCATCACAACAATCATGACCAAACACACTCATCATAACAATCATGAACACACTCATCACAACAATCATGACCAAACACACTCGTCACAACAATCATGAACACACTCATCACAACAATCATGACCAAACACACTCGTCACAACAATCATGAACACACTCGTCACAACAATCATGAACACACTCATCACAACAATCATGAACACACTCATCACAACAATCATGACCAAACACACTCATCACAACAATCATGAACGCACTGTCACAACAATCATGAACGCACTCGTCACAACAATCATGAGCAAACACACTCATCACTATAATCAACACACTCATCACTTTAATCATCAACACACTCATCACTATAAACATCAACACACTCATCACTATAATCATCAACACACTCATCACTATAATCATCAACACACTCATCACTATAAACACCAACACACTCATCACTATAATCATCAACACACCCATCACTATAGTCATCAACACACTCATCACTATAATCATCAACACACTCATCACTATAATCAACACACTCATCACTATAATTATCAACACACCCATCACTATAATCATCAACACACTCATCACTATAATCATCAACACACCCATCACTATAATCATCAACACACTCATCACTATAATCATCAACACACTCATCACTATAATCATCATCACACTCATCACTAAAATCATCAACACACTCATCACTATAATCATCAACACACTCATCACTATAATCATCAACACACTCATCACTATAATCAACACACTCATCACTATAATTATCAACACACCCATCACTATAATCATCAACACACTCATCACTATAATCATCAACACACTCATCACTATAATCATCAACACACTCATCACTATAATCATCAACACACTCATCACTATAATCATCAACACACTCATCACTAAAATCATCAACACACTCATCACTATAATCATCAACACACTCATCACGATAATCAATACACTCATCACTATAATCATCAACACACTCATCACTATAATCATCAACACACTCATCACTATAATTACAAACAAATACACAAGAGTTGAATGGTTAACATCACCTTACAAACCTCACCACAACCTTTTACTTGGCCACGGAATCATTAACATGACTTAAGGAGGTGAAAGTATAAGTTGTTTACCTGTGAGAAAGATGGTGTGTTTACACCATGCTAACATAGTGTCGGTGTTTACAGCTCAAATATTGTTTAATTCTCATTTACCTATCAGGATTTTTCACTGGTGGGTTGTTTTCATGTATCACACTGTGTGTGTGTGTGTGTGTGTATGTGTGTGCGTATGTGTGGATTCACCGCCCAGCAGTTGTAACAATCACAGAACAGCACCTAATCTTTCCAGCAGTCAAGCCATTAGCAAGAAACACCACCACCACCACCAACCCACCAAGACCACACCAACCCACCACAACCAACCCACCAAGACCACACCAACCCACCACCATCACCACCACCCACACACTAACCCCTCACCCCATCACCTCTTACAGCTACTTTGTTCTCACTCGGAATCTTGTACGAGGATCATCCAGCTATGATACAGTACGAGTTATTAAGGGTGTCAACTTCGTTGGTGAGCTCTGGGGTGACTCGGGAGGCCGAAACGGGACCGGCAGGGCCGTCCACAGATGTTGCACTTGAGGGCTACATCTAGTGTGAGAGGGGCGGCGGCAGCGTCTTTCCGGCATTGGCGCTTGTCTGCCTCGTTATGCAGTCGGGCTAACACGAAAGTATTGATACCTTCTCGTGTGGTGCTCCTACAAGCGTTGCGGTGTGAAATGATCGTCTTCCAGATTAGGAGGTCGATTTGGCACTTTTTCAGTTTTGTCTTAAAACTGTCCTTGCACCTTTTTCGTTGCCCGTCAACGTTACGTTTACCATTCATTAGTTGACTGTAAAGTAACTGTTTTGACAGTCAACTGTCGCCAATGCAGGCAACATGGCCAGTTCATGGATAATGGTAATCTCGATGCTCCTACAGTTGGTGTCAGCGAAAATACTGATGTTTCTTTTCTTGTCTTCCCAGCGAACTCGGAGGATGGAACGTAGACTATGTTGGTGAAAGTTTTCAAGTACCTTGAGGTGATCCCTGTATTTGACCCATGTCTCGCTGCCATACAGCGGGGTGAGGAGGACTACTGACCAATCCACCACCACCACCACACCAACCCACTGACACACACCAGTTCACCACCACCACAGCCACACTAACCCACCATCACCACCTACACACTAACCCACCATCATCACCATCACACCATCCCACCAACACCACCATCACACCAATCCACCACTACACCAACCCACCACACCACCCACACACCAAATCACCACCACCATAAACAATCCACACATCAACCCACCACCATCATCACCATCACACCAACCCACCACCACCCACACACCAACCCACCACCACCGCCCCACTACCACCCACACACCACCACCCACACACCACCGCATCACCACCGCCATCACCCAAACACCAACCCACCACCACCGCCAACCCACACACCAACCCACCACCACCGTCAACCCACACACCAACCCACCCACACACCAAATCACCACCATCATAACCATCCCACACGCCAACCCACCACCAACATCACAATCACACCAACCCACCACTACACCAACCCGCCACCACAACCCACACACCAACCCACCTCCAACCCACACACCAACCAACCGCCGCACCACCCACACACCAAATCACCACCATCATAACCAACCCACACGCCAACCCACCACCAACATCACCATCACACAAACCCACCACTACACCAACCCACCACCACAACCCACCACAACTCACACACCAACCCACCACCACCACCCAAACACCAAATCACCACCATCATAACCAACCCACACACCAACCCACCACAACCCACACACCAACCCACCACCACCACCCAAACACCAAATCACCACCATCACACCAACCCACCACTACACCAACCCACCACCACCACCCAAACACCAACCCACCACCACCGCCACCCACACACCAACCCACCACCCACACACCAAATCACCACTATCATAACCAACCCACACGCCAACCCACCACCAACATCACCATCACACCAACTCACCAACCCACCACCACAACCCACACACCAACCCACCACAACCCACACACCAACTCACCACCACCACCGAAACACCAACCCACCACCACCGCCGCCCAAACACCAACCCACCACCACCACAACCTACACACCAACCCACCACAACCCATACACCAACTCACCACCACCACCCAAACACCAACCCACCACCACCGCCACCCACACGCCAACCCACCACAACCCACACACCAACCCATCACAACCCACACGCCAACCCACCACCAACATCACCATCACACCAACCCACCACTACACCAACTCACCACCACCACACCAACCCACCACATCCACTACCACCACCACACCATCTCCACCACCACCACACCAAGTCAACCCTGTGCTGGAAAACATGTCATGAAAGTATTAAATTATTCAGGGTGTTTCATCACATTAATCTGGGGTGTTCCCTAGAGATGCAAGAGTTGGCCGGAAGAGAGACAAACTTTGTAATATTCATATAGTTGGGTCTAAGAACAGTGCTAGTTTTAAGGGGGTTGTATTATGACTCCATGTTAATCTGGCCTCGTGCGTCCTTCGCTCACTAATGTTGTAACACAAGTGAGAAATGGATATGTAAAGTAGTCTCTCTCTCTCTCTCTCTCTTTTTTTTCTTCTTTCTCTTTTCACCTGTTGTGCTGTGCTGCAGTGGATTTTTTTTAAACTTATTTTCTCTCTCTCTCTCTCTCTCTCTCTCTCTCTCTCTCTCTTTCATTCTTCTTACAAACAATTAAAATCAATCGTCATTTCTTCAATTCTGGGCTAAACCTATTCTAAAAAGTAGCAGGTATATTTTTCCTTTAGTTTCGGGATATTCAGTTTGAAGCCTGACTGAGTTGTACCTTAGTTTAGTATCCTCACACTCCTCCCTTAGTCTGTGACCTTCCAAAAATTTTCAGTTTAAATGTCGAATACTTTATATAGTCGTTATTAAAATCACCAACAATGAGCAAATTAAGCAGGTCAAGAAGACAGGTTGATTGTTAATAAATTACTGACTGGGGAAAGTACTGCATACACTACCCTCATAGGCTGAGAAAAAGGCGACAGTGCACAGTGACAGGTAATAATTAGGTGTTGTATATTAATAGTTTTTGTAATGTATTCATGGCTTACAGTATCCATACATGTACGGTGTGTGTGTGTGTGTGTGTGTGTGTGTGTGTGTGTGCGTACGTTTGTGCGTGTTTACGTACACATGTGCATATGAAATCTAAAAAAAAGGCACCGTAAAAACACAAAGCAAAATGAAACATGTAGCAATGAAAACGTCATTTCGTAACCCTGATTTCATCAAAGAGATAACGCGGAAAAATAGACACCAAAAAAATCGCCTTCAAATATGCATAATGCTCCCAACACAAATAGAAAAACTCTTCAAAAACAGCATCAAAATAAAGAATATATTCATAAACCTCATTTTCAATTCATACAATGAATAATACAGAGCTCGTATACAGAAAATTCATCTGGAACATTCATGAGCTTTGAAAAAAAAAATAATAAAAAAAAATAAAGTGGCCCCGACTGGTACCAGGTTTTTAGCCCTAGCATGAATTTCAGTGGGAAAATATTGATAAGACTATATTCCCTCTTCCTGGTGGTGTGGAGGAAAAGGGGGAGGCAGAGGGGGGGGGGGGAGGGAGGGAGGGAGGGAGGGAGGGAGGGAGGGAGGAGCTTCACCTCAATAATTAACAGAGCAAACTTAATACAACAAACGTTAACTTTTTTTACCCCTTCAGGTTGACAGTAACAACACAGTACAGTAAACAAGCAAATATGCATATGACACAATTTTCTAGTTCATCTTTACTTGCCAAACAACCTCATACAAAGTTCATTAAATGCACGAAAAAATGTTGACGTTTTTCTTGTTGCATTTTATATATTCATTGTGCTTATGTTGCGGGGAGAAGGACACAGCCAGCCGCGCCTCGCTGTCCGCCCGACTTTTTTAGTTTGGCGGAAACATTAGTGAGGTAGTGTACCAGGAGCCAGATTAATGAATAAATAAATAAATACATAAACGCAACCATCATTACACAAAAGAATAACAAAGGAGCGCTTGATTAACTGTGTGGCTATCTATATATATATATATATATATATATATATATATATATATATATATATATATATATATATATATATATATACACACTACAGCAGTGTGGGGTGTTCTTTAATTAACATAACAATAACGTCACACATCGTGTTTACATTCAGCATGGTTGACAATACCAAGGGGTCCACCAGCTCTGTGTTTAACATATAGCATAGATCACATAACGACATTATTCTAATTTCAGCAATAGTTTTTTGTGCATTATGTCAACTACCATCCATGCGGTGCAAAAAACATTACAGAGAGAAACTATAATAGGCTTCCCCAAAATATTATTACCCTCGCCGCCTATATTAGAGCTAAAGTGAGTATCACCAAATTATCAGGTTTTAGTGAATCGTAGATCATATAAGAAATGTTTATTCATTATATTATTTTAAAGGTTGTAAAGTGAATAAAAAACTAAGTTACCAAATGTACTTGTATAGAGTGTAGAGAGCACTTAAACACCAAGAAACTGTCTATAAATCGTAAGTCTGCCATGGTCACTGTACACAAGTAACAGTTACTACCATATTCCTGATGACTCGTGGATACAATAAGAACGTAGGGATATATTGTAGGAAATTATGAGATATTAATTATGTACCTGTACTATTGGCGTCATGTGGGGAATCTTTATCTGCCGCGACCTTTTGTAAATATACTGTGACGTCATGACATTTATATGCTGTTATAAGTTTCTAACTTAATATAAATTTTAGCTTCATGTCCTCAGTGATTGTTAGATGTACTGTACACCCACACACACACACAAATGGTGTTATTGTAAATATGTGAGCCGCATGAAATACTACGGTAAAAAACATTAAGGTGATATTTGTTCTCAGACCAGACAGTGAGTCTGGTGAACGAAAGCTACAATGTACCTAAGTTTTAAATATTTTTGTCAAAGGTTTTCTATAAACTGCAGTTTAGGGTAGATGTTTTATTTAACTCGGTAAATTAACATTAGCAAAATAAGGATCGCCCTTGCCTGAGTAGTGTTCTTAATGGAAGGGCCAAACAACATGATAGTCCCCACACCTGCCTCACACAGGTGAGTTGACGCCTCTGTTGCCGTCTCGTGTTATAAAACCCATTAAAGTAGTTAAGACAAGTGCCGGAAACAAAATATAAATTGTGTGGTTTAATGTGAAGAAAACTGTTAGTCTTGCCTTCATTTAAATCATAACTAACATTTCATCTGATTATTTAGATGATAAATAACGCAAATTTGTATAAAGTATTTCTTTAATATACAGTAACGGGGGTTTATTGTAACAAAAGCGACTTAACATTATTTATATAATATAAATAAACCACCAAAAAGTTATTAGGAAATACATGTGGATATTATTACTAATATAAGAACAAGTAATAGTTATGGAAAACACTGCATAGCATTGATAGTATAACACCAGGGAAGTATTATGACAGCAGCCGAAATACTTATGGATACATGATTTATTAGTCCCAAGGTTAGGTTAGGGTAGGGTAGGGTAGGGTAGGGTAGGGTAGGGTAGCGTAGGGTAGGGTAGGGTAGGGTAGTAATGAAATAAAGTTAAGAAATTTACCCAGGTCAGCCAGTGATAACTTAACTACACAACTCGTATGTCCACATTACAGCCCCAACCCCTCAACTTCCACAATCTCCCTCCCCCACCATCTTCCTCCCCCACCATCTTCCTCCCCGACTATCTTCCTCCCCCACCATCTCCCTCCCCCACTATCTCCCTCCCCCACTATCTTCCTCCCCCACCATCTTCCTCCCCCACCATCTCCCTCCCCCACCATCTCCCTCCCCCACTATCTTCCTCCCCCACCATCTCCCTCCCCCACCATCTTCCTCCCCCACCATCTTCCTCCCCCACCATCTCCCTCCACCTCCAACAAACTCACATCTACCTTTCTTGTCACACAGCTTAAAATATTAGTAATAATTACTTCAGTATCACACCATATTGGTTACAAAGTTACATTTACCATTTCATTTTGTAGAATTAATTCATTGTTTCCTAAAGGTGACGGTCGTAGCTGAAGCAAATTCTAACTACAGTAATATTTTGGTATATGTTACACCGAGTTAATTCCATATCTCATCAGTGCAGATCGTCTGTCACTTTAATGTTCTGTAAAGTTGGTTCTAATCTTGTAATTGGTTTTGTATCACAATAATCTTGTTCTGTAATAATGATAATACAATTTTTTTAAATAATAATATTGAAATAATAATAATAATAATAATAATAATATTATAATAATAATAATAATAATAATAATAATAATAATAATAATAATAATAATAATAATAATAATAATAACAATAATAATAATAATAATAATAATAACAATAATAACAATAAATCTTCCAAATATTCAACACAGCAAATAACTCGCATATGGTTACCTCACAACACAACCCTCCATACCATCAAACACTGGGAGCTACAACTACCTCTCCTCCCTCCCTACTGTTGCAATTTATGTGTTACTTTTAAGGCTTAAAACTAACTTCTGGTACTCTTCTCTCTGGGGTTGGACTTCCTCTCCCTCTCGCTCCCTCCATCACTAATCTCGCTGAAGGACGAACCATATATAATATTCTAATTTACGGTTGATGCCCAAGGAGGAGCGGCGGGAGGTGTCGGGAGGAGGTTGTGGCTTTGAATGTTAATGTGAGGAGACGTTGCAACTGGTCTCCATAAACGACCCCACCTCGCTAATGCCCTTAAATGGTGGGAGAAGTTGTTGTTGGAGAGAAATTATAAGAATAATAAGAATAAGAATACGAAAAAGAATAAAAATAATAATACGAATAAGAAGAATAAGAATAAGAAGAATAAGAAGAAGGACATATCAAAGATTGTAGTTATAGTTGTTGCAAGCTTTAGATAATAAAGCTCGAGCATGACCTATAACTGTTTGAGTCCATGAGCCACCCACCTCGAAAATGATCTATAATTGTGTTAGTCCATGAGCCGCCCACCTCAAGAATGATCTATAATTGTATGAATCCATGAGCCACCCACATCGAGAATGACCTATAATTGTATGAGTCCATGAGCCACCCACCTCGAGCATGACCTATAACTGTATGAATCCATGAGCCACCCACCTAGAGAATGACCTATAATTGTATCAATCCATGAGCCACCCACCTCGAGAATGATCTATAACTGTATGAATCCATGAGCCACCCACCTCGAGAATGACCTATAATTGTATGAGTCCATGAGCCACCCACCTCGAGAATGACCTATAATTGTATGAATCCATGAGCCACCCACCTCGAGAATGATCTATAATTGTGTGAGTCCATGAGCCACCCACCTAGAGAATGACCTATAATTGTATAAGTCCATGAGCCACCCACCTCGAGAATGACCTATAAGTGCATCAATCCATGAGCCACCCACCTCGAGAATGATCTATAATTGTGTGAGTCCATGAGCCACCCACCTCGAGAATGACCTATAATTGTATGAGTCCATGAGCCACCCACCTCGAGAATGATCTATAATTGTATGAGTCAATGAGCCACCCACCTAGAGAATGACCTATAATTGTGTGAGTCCATGAGCCACCCACCTCGAGAATGATCTATAATTGTATGAGTCAATGAGCCACCCACCTAGAGAATGACCTATAATTGTGTGAGTCCATGAGCCACCCACCTCGAGAATGACCTATAATTGTGTGAGTCCATGAGCCACCCACCTCGAGAATGACCTATAATTGTATGAATCCATGAGCCACCCACCTCGAGAATGATCTATAATTGTATGAGTCCATGAGCCACCCACCTCGAGAATGATCTATAAGTGTATCAATCCATGAGCCACCCACCTCGAGAATGATCTATAATTGTATGAGTCCATGAGCCACCCACCTCGAGAATGACCTATAACTGTATGAATCCATGAGCCACCCACCTCGAGAATGATCTATAAGTGTATCAATCCATGAGCCACTCACCTCGAGAATGACCTTCAGTGATGAGTATTGTACCTTGAAGGGAAAACTAGCACCAAGGATGAACATTTAGGTCAGTGTGGAAGGTGATTCCTCTACACACACACACACCCTCGCCCTTGGTACTCCTACAGCTACGTGATGATACCTCTCAGTGTACAAAACTACATATGTTCCCTCTACAGTAATACTTTCTGTCTACTCTTCGATATATATTTAGTTATATATATATACATAATGACTCTATCCTGTGCCCCAACTTCTCCATCTTTTACTCCACATCTTAAACCTATATCAAGCTCTGTTTCCTTCTTCAAATTCTACAATTCTTACCTACGTTCAGCAACATACAATAGTCAACAGAAAAAACTCTAAACCTAAAACACCATACCTGTAATTTTCTCTACCATCACAATATCTAAGGAAAGAATAATGTTGAGAAGAAAAATATATTCTGTGTTTGTTGTCGTATATGTGTTTACGAGGCCGCTCTCCTCTCATGATTTTCGCAATTCTCCGAAAACAAAACTTGTAACAATATTAGCCAAGTATTGATGTTTTTCTTAGCTGGACCATAGCAAAAGTTTTCTATATTATATTTTTCCTTTAAACTTATGATATATTATAATATTTTAGAGTAATAAGTTATATGTGGTGGAGGAGTATCGTGATTAAACACCGGCGGGCATCATGTTGGATATGGAGCGCGTGTCGTGGGGTCTCACATTACACATTTCTGGAGTGCACAAAGTCGCAGGTCGGCGTTATCTGCTGCCGTAGAGTGAGTGTTGAGACGATTTTTACCAATGACTAACCTGGTTGAGAAATAGAAGAACAAAAGAGATAAAAAAATGACTGGAGGAGGAGGAGGAAGAGGGAAATAAAGAAGAACCAAAGGGAGGTGGAAGACGAGAACAAGATTTGATTATACGTTTCCTTTGATCACCGAAGCTATCACACCAAATTTTCCAGATATTAAAGGACCTAACAAAAAAAAAAAAGAAGCTATATATTTGTTGACCGTCGATGCAACGATTCAATTGGGCCAATCCAGTTCTCATCAAGCGGAATTATTAAACGTTGTAATCTAGGGATGTGCGCTCAGCTCCTAATCAGGGTGGCAAATTTAAGAGTTTTCCAGCCGTCTCTTCTTCCTTGGGTCAGTCATTAGTATATAATTACAGTGATGATTCCCGAGCTGCGTCTTAGAATTCATATCCCATCAATAGAAACCTTGCAGTTGAATTCGGACTAATTACTTTGGAGTTTTTTTTTTTTAGTTTCTATTTGAAATTTGTCTGTCTAATTATGGCTCAATTATGACTAGTAATTGCATACTCCACTCTTAATACCTTCTCCTCCTCCTCTTCTCCTTCCCTCGTCCCTCCTTCCTTCCTCTATCCTTCCGTTCCTTCCTTACTCTAACGTCTCTCTCTCTCTCTCTCTCTCTCTCTCTCTCTTTCAATCTCTTCATCTTCTCCCCTTATCCAGTTAATTTATCTCCCTTCATCTTTTCTCTCTCTCTCTCTCTCTCTTCTTCTATCCCTTCCTCCTTCTTCCACCTTTCTCTCACTCTATCTTCTCCTTACTCATGTCTCACTCCCTCCCTGAGCCACTACTTCTGTTTTACCTCCCTATCCTTCCCTTATCTCTCCTTCGCCTTCCCTTTCTCCCCTTCATTTCCAATCTCTCTCTCTCTCTCTCTCTCTCTCTCTCTCTCTCTCTCTTTCTCTCTCTCTCTCCTATATTATCCGCATTTCCCCTCTTCTTTTTCTTTTATTTTTCTTTCTTAGTCTCTCGATCTGTTTGCATCTCCTTCTCACTCTCACTACATCTCTTTTTTTTTCTTCTCCCTTTCTCTTTCCCCCTTCTAATTTCCTCTTTCACTCATCCCTTCTCCCTCTTACTGTGTCTCTCGTCGTCAGTTGTTAGCAATCTCTCTCTCTCTCTCTCTCTCTCTCTCTCTCTCTCTCTCTCTCTCTCTCTTACCTATGTACAATTTGCTGTTAACGACACCTTAGGTTGACACATACTGGCGTCTTCCCCAAAGCTAACACATACTTTTTACAGACATGAATCATACACAAAATCACAATAATCTCCCGGTTATTTACAAGTTATACACATTTCCCCCATTAAATATTAACATTCACAATTTCCTGTATACACTAATACATTCATATACATTATAACACAATTATACCAACTCCAGCTTATACACAAAATGTATAATACTCGAAACAGACACATACGTGCTTCCCCTTAAACAGAAAACGTACACAATCCCCTATACAGCAGCACACACACACACCCATATACACATAAACTTGCCTAAGGAAAAATTTAGATTAGAATCTTTTTATACAGTAAGTGTCGGAGGTTTGCATTATTTATTTCCCGTGTTCAAAGCTCCACCGTTTAGTCTTTTTTTTTTCAAGTAAATCTATTTCTAATTCACTCAGTATAGTGGATATGAGACAGGTTGTGTTATTGACAGGTGTGTGGACACTTGAGCAGGTGTAGGACAGATGTTATAAGTGAGGGAGTGTGTATGCAGGTAGTAAGACCCTGGATGATTACATGTCACCCGAGAACCTTGGTACCACCCCCTCTCTCCACCACCCGGAATCGACAGCAGGTAAACACCGGGTAGGGACCCATAAATGATGGAATTTAAATCGTCACAAAAGAAAACTTTCTCCTCTTGTAAGTCTTTGTAGGTGAAATCCACAACTTACTTGATGTTGATGAATGCTCAGCTTTGATTGGTCAGTGACAGCCATATCTGTGTACATTTTAATAATTTCGCGGACAAATTGATATTGCCTCTGACTCCAGCCATCACCTGTGATAAGTTTGGCATCAATTGCTCCAGCAGTCATGGAGGAAAAAACTCTAAAAACAGGTTTTTACACTCACTGCTTTTGGAAAGAAAACCAATAGTAGGTAAGCCATTCCATCTCCTACCTTCCCCTTGGGGGAAAAATCAAAGAACTTGTTATTAGGAATACATAAACAAATAAAGCATGCCAAGTTTGGTACAAATCGTTTCAGTGGTTAAGAAAAGGAAAATGTGGAGTGGTTGAGTGCAGCGAGGGAGAGGGACGCGAGTCTTCCGCTGGACCAACTGAGCAGTAATGTTTGTCTCCAGGATTACATCTTCTCTAAATACTTCCTAGTTTAATTACCTGCCACATATCTACCTCAACACACATCAACCCACCTTCATCTTTCTTTCTGACTTCATGTGTGTGTGTGTGTGTGTGTGTGTGTGTGTGTGTGTGTGTGTGTGTGTGTGTGTGTGGCGCGCGTGAGGGGGAGGCAGAAGGTTAAGGTGTAGAGAGGTGGGTGGTGAGGGTGGATGATGTAAGAAGGCAGACGGGGCGATAGTAGGTGGTACTGGGGACACTGAGGGATGTGGAGGGAAGGGGGGGGGGCAGTGTTGGAGGTGACTGTGGGAGGGGTTACCGAGGGGGAGACGGGGCAAGGGAGGGAAAGGTGATGTGGTAAGGGTGTGGCTAATAAAGAGTCCGTGAGGTGGGGTAGGGATGATTAGGGGCGAGGGTGGTGAAGGGCGAGGGTGGTGAGGGGCGAGGGTGGTGAGGGGCGAGGGTGGTGAGGGGCGAGGATGGTGAGGGGCAAGGGTGATGAGATACAAGGTGTGGTGGTGGTGAGATACAAGGTGTGGTGGTGGTGAGGGCCGCCTTGTCCCCACTACTCAACTCTCGCCAACTTAGTATCATTTTTCACCCTCCCTGTTCACAGTCTCCACCGTGTATAATTTATTCTGTCAACTTACACTTTTATCTTAATGTTGTTTCGACCTTCATTTCACTTGCATGTTGCTATTTTTGGCTTTGCATTTGGACCCGTGTTCTCGTTTGAATCCGCTCGTTTTTACGGGGATGCCCAGTAAAGAACGCCCCAAACTTGGCTACGGTTTATTTTCCAAGAGCGAACAGTTGGCGCTGCATCTAATGTAATTAGATTTCCTATCATAATAGAATACCTTTTGACAACTTTGTCGAGTTTTCCGCAGGAGTTTTAAATTTCCAAATTAATTCATTAGAGAAGCTTTGAGCACCAACTTTCCCTCTTCTAATTAGCAAAATATAAATAATAAATTATTTCGAATCAACTTTATCTGACGCGCTCCGCTTCTTTTAATCTGTTTGATATTTTTACTCCCTGTGGGCGAGCACAACTTTGATCAACATTACTCGCTTTATTTTAGATTCTAATTAAGCAAATTTGAATGATCACGGCGCTTGAGCAGCTACTGAACGGGCCTAAAACTCTCTCTCTCTCTCTCTCTCTCTCTCTCTCTCTCTGGTGGCTGCTGCTCGCTCATTGGTTGGTCTTCTTAGGTTGACTCAGAACCCACCTTAACCAGAGTAACGTTCGTCTTGATCTTATACAGTATGCAAATGACGTTCAGTGGAGACTCGGGTTTTTCCCTTGTTGTATATAAGTTGAGACGCTGAATTCTGAGCATGGAGGAAGTTAAGGGCGTATAACGGAGTGTAAGCAGTTGTATTATTTATGTATACTTTCATGGACCAGGGTAACCAACACTGAAGACCTGTCAGCAATGAAGGAACAGTGTCACCAACAATCACAGGTCATTCCTATCAATATACACTTACTATTGCTGTTAGTATTAATGATTCATTATTAACAACGCTGTCAAACAATGGCAGATCAATGCTACCAATATTCACGGATCAAAACTACCAACACACAAAGGCCAAAACTATCGTCGCTAACGAATCAGGACTACCAACATGACCGCAATTAATGAACCACAAACACCAGTGCTACCAACATTAATGGATCAGTGTGACCAACATTTATATATGAGAAATGTCAACACTTACGTAACCAACATTAGAAACATTAAGAGACCAGTACTGCCACATTATCCACATTCACATACCAGTGCTGCCAACATTATCCATACTCTCACATCAGTGCTGCCAACTTTATCCACATTCACAGACCAGTGTTGCCAACATTATCTACACTCACAGACCAGTGCTACCAATGTTGACGGAGCAGCACAACTAACATTCAGGGACTATCATTACCGAGCTTAATGAGCCAACAACATATACACTAAAGGACCAGTGTTGCCAATAACCAAGGGCCTCAGTGAACCAATGCCATCAAACTAAACTACCCAGAACTGCTAACAATACGTTCTGTACTGTATATCTTGTTGTGACCCTCATAATATAATATACATACATACATACATACATACAGTACATACATACTAGACACATGTATTAACCATAGGCTAGCGCACCTAACACAACTGTCCTACTTGATATTAATACAATACCCTATACACTGTAGCACGGAGGTTAATTAATTGCCATTCAGGAGATCAATTTAATGTACTCGGGTTTCTCAGAGGTAAGGCTTTCATCTCTTACTCTGAGTTCACGCTTTGAGCCCCACTGATGATGTGAGTTTTTCTCGACCACCTAAAGACTGAACTCTATTATTTTACCTTAAAATTTAACTACAGTACCGATGATTTAACCTAAACTAATCTAAACTACCCTAACCTAACCCAACCGAAACTGACACCACCTAACCTGACCTAACCTAACCTTATCTAACACAACCTAACCTGACCTGACCTGACCTCACCTAACCTAACACCCACAGGTAGCTTTAGGATAATTAATCAAGAGGTGAAATAAGGTGACCTAGTTATTCCATTTTACAAAACTACAGTCGATAAATGATTCTTCACCAAAAAATATTCTCTACGTTTTTATTCAACTTCACACACACACACACACACACACACACACACCCCTACCCCCACCCACCATCCCACCCCCACTCACCACCCTACCCACCCAGACACACACACACACACACCCACCCACTCCTACCCCCACCCACCAACCCACCCAGACACACACACACCCCTATCCCCACCCACCAACCCACCCCCACTCACCACCCTACCCACCCAGACACACACACACACCCACCCCTACCCCCACCCACCAACCCACCCCCACTCACCACCCCACCCACCCACCCACACACACACACACACACACACACACATACGAATCTACAAACATCAAATCACAGAAGCTTAAAACAATATATATATAAGACAGTTGCTAAACATATGGACAGAATATAATTGTGAGTGAGACAGAAGAGAAGCTATCTGTATGTCGTACACCTGTCACCCAATCAAGTCTCACTCCCTGCTGAATAAAGTGTGGCAGGTGTGTTCCATTTAGTGTACACCAGACAAACAGACAGACAGAGACAGATAGATAGATAAATAGATAGATAGACACAGATAAATAGATAGATAGATAGTATAAATTTATGAGAGAGAGAGAGAGAGAGAGAGAGAGAGAGAGAGAGAGAGAGAGAGAGAGCTAGCTTGTAATACGTCACACTACAAAAACTTTCCCTCAAAGCGTTAACACAACAGATTCCCACACCAACACTCGTCGACTCTTATTTTATTCACATTTCCTTATGATATAAACTACATGAAAATGACGTTTTAAAATCACGTTCAGGACAAACATGAATATGAATTACAAGTCTATCAGAACATTAACATGTCCACCCTCCCCTCCCCCCCCCCCACTCCCCTTCCCCCAACCGTGCGAGAACTGGCTCTTATAATCTAAAATGAAAATGATGATAAAGTGAATCTATTGTATTTGGCACTGGCACCGCATGCTAAGTGGGGAAAGAATGTTGTATTAATGCAAATTATTGGAGAGCCATCTGGATCTAAAGTTGGCGAGCGTTGTTATGAGTGTTGTTTTGTATTATAGGCACAGGTGTCTCTGGTGGTGGTGTTTATAATGGGGGTGGTGCTGGTAGTGGTGTTGAGTGGCGGTGTTTATAATGGGGGTGGTGCTGGTGTTTATAATGGGGGTGGTGGTGCTGGTGTTTATAATGATGGTGGTAGTGTTGTTTATAATGGTGGTGGTAGTGTTGTTTATAATGGTGGTGGTAGTGTTGTTTATAATGGTGGTGGTGTGGTGGTGGTAGTGGTGTTTATAATGGTGGTAGTGTGGTGGTAGTGGTGGTGTTTATAATGGTGGTGGTGTGGTGGTAGTGGTGGTGTTTATAATGGTGGTGGTGGTGGTAGTGGTGTTGATAGTGGCGGTGTTTATAATGGTGGTTGTGGTGGTGTTTATAATGGTGGCGGTGGTAATAATTTTGGTGATGAAGTTGGTGGTGGTAGTGATAGTGTAACAATAGTGGTAATAACTCGGCTGGTAATAGTGGTCGTCGCATTCGTAGTAATAGTTAATACTTGATGCTATAATAGTAATTAATAATAACGAAGCAATGTTACCAATATTACTGTTGTTATCGGTGCTGCTGTCACTAATGTTGTTATCGGCACTGATGTCACTATTGTTGTTATCGGCACTGCTGTCACAATTGTCGTTATCGGCACTGCTGTCACTATTGTCATTATCGGCACTGGGGTCACTATTGTCGTTATCGGCACTGCTGTCACTATTGTCATTATCGGCACTGCTGTCACTATTGTCGTTATCGGCACTGCTGTCACTATTGTCGTTATCGGCACTGCTGTCACCATTGTCGTTATCGGCACTGCTGTCACTATTGTCGTTATCGGCACTGCTGTCATCATTGTCGTTATCGGCACTGCTGTCACTATTGTCGTTATCGGCACTGCTGTCATCATTGTCGTTATCGGCACTGCTGTCACTATTGTCATTATTGGCACTGCTGTCACTATTGTCGTTATCGGCACTGCTGTCATCATTGTCGTTATCGGCACTGCTGTCACCATTGTCGTCATCGGCACTGCGGTCACTATTGTCGCCATGTAAGCTGTTACTACCATTCCTGCTGTACCTAAACTCAACACCAAACCAAAACCTGTACATATTTTTTTTTTATAATAGTTACACTAACACCAACCTCCCCCCCCCCCCACCCAGACACACTCAAATCCACCTTCCTCCACAATTTCCTTCACACTAATCCCAGGTACTATACCCCCCCCCCCCCGCCCATACCCCCTCTGCGTCCTAAATATTGACTCACCCACAACAACTTCATATATCAAGAGAAATATCGCGATCCTAATTTTACGGTAAATAACAAAGCAAACATGGAACGTATATATGGCGTTTTGATCTTATTTACAGATTTAGTTGCATTAAACACAGGGCACAGCTCGATGGCCGCGATACATATTTTGGCCAGTGAAAACAATAGTAATCATATTAAGAGGAAAGGTAATGAAGGGGTGCCGGCAGAGAGCCATAAACAACCTGCTCGAGATAGAATTCGACACTGGAGAGTGAAACAGGTTCTGAGACATCAACCACGAACTGAACCTTAATGCGTGATCTCTGATTGTACCTGGCAGAGAGGAAAAAACGATATATATATATATATATATATATATATATATATATATATATATATATAAATATATATATATTCATTTTCTTCATTGTATTCAGATATTCACATTTTATTTCTTATTCGTTTTTTTTTCCCTGATGAGAATACTTCTTTACTTCATTTCTTTTTTTATTTTCCTTTACGTGGGTGGGTTTAAGAATTCGTTATTTTGCTAATTTCTTGATCACATTCATTCCTCTTACGGTAATATTCTATCTTATTGACGCCATCTTGATAATAATTGATTTACTTCGATATTTCACTAAATCAATTGTTTAATGTTGAATAAAGCAAGTCTGGTGTTGGAGTGAGACGAAAACATCTATGAATTTACTCAAGAAAATACAAATAGGCCCAATGACTTCGAGCCTCAGTGAACATTACAAAAAAATCCGTCAACACTGTCTAATTTTAGCAGCAAACAAATCACTGACAATATGTAAATGAACCGCATCCATGTAGACACAAAGTAAAGTAAAAAATCTACATATTTATTTCTATAATAAATTTACATTGTATTTATGATCATCGCTCGTTTTATGCCATTATATTTTATTTTAATTTTTATTTTTTTATTAGTCGTTTTGTTAGTAAAGACATAGGGTTAGTATTATCTGACATACACACCTGCATTACCCACACAGTACCTGATACACACACACACACACACACACACACCTGCACGGACCATCGGGAGAGAACGATTAGACCCTCAAAGGAATCTGTCTACACGTCATTATGGAACCATGTGCGTCACCACATCAACGTCCGTCTCCACCCCATATAGAATTCACAGATTTTCTTGAAATTTAGCAAGGACATCGTTCTCTTGTCTCCCGAGTACGACTATATATGGTATGAGCCGATTAGAATTGAACATGAGAAAAGCCACAATTCGTTCATGATATATTTGTAAACAGTATCATTACCTTGTATACTGAGCTGTGCAGGTCTATAGTGTTGGTGAGGGTTTTCGGGCATATATGGTGTGTTCGACTTCACACACACACACACACACACACACACACACACCATCTTGTCTTCATAGTAACATTACAAAGAGTGACGATTAAAATTCCATGAAAGTTCTAACAGTCAGGGTGAACAATGAGTGTGTTAATAATTTGTGTCTACTTTTCATTGTTTGTGTATCTTGTTTTCATAGTGTTTGTCCAGTTCTGGTTGTTTGTGTCTCTTGTTTTGAAAGTGAATTTTTCTATTTTCGATTTTGTGCTTTTCGATTCATTGAATGTTCGCTTTACGTGTTTGATATATATATATATATATATATATATATATATATATATATATATATATATATATATATAAAACATCTTTGGGTTTATGGTTTAATCGTCTGAGTGTATAGACGGTTTGAGATGTGTTTTCGTATGTACAGTCTGAACGTTTGTATTTTGGGTAATTTGAAAGTCTACTCTTAACATTATATTGCCCCTACACTGAATAACCACGATTTCAACTCTGAATAACACGGATAATAATCTCCAAGACTTCTGAATTATTCATCAGTACTGAGTAAAGAACAACACGGCCTAAAACTATAAAAAAAAACTTTGACCTTGCGTAGTTTAGTTTTCTACTTTGAATAATAATTTGATTTTTTGTCATTTTGATTCCTACTTTAGGTGATATAAATGTATACATCAGTTAATACTCATACAATGAATAACCAGACCAACAACAGTGAGTAATAAACAAGCAAAACAGAATCATTCATCAACTTTCAGGTTAAACATTTTTACGACGCCGCTTCAAATTGTTTATATATTCCATTCCTTCTCTATATTTGTTAAGGTCTTGTTGGCCATAAACACTCAGGTTTTATATATAATTCGGGGCCTCCCTCAACCGGGCGTGGTGGAGGCCAGATGTCGGGCATTGACGGTGGAGGAGGAGGAGGAAGGGGGGGAGGAGGAAGGGGGGAGGAGGAAGGGGGAGGAGGAGGTGGAAGAGGAGAGAAGGAGGAGGAAGGAGGAAGGAGGAAGGAGGGAGGAGGGAGGAGGGAGGAGGAAGGAGAAAGGAGAAGGAGGAGGAGGAGGAGAGACTATGGTGGGGGGTGGTAGGGAAGAGGAGAGGAGAAGGTCAATCCTCACAGCCAAGCTTGTAAACACGTCAGAGTCGAAATCGGAATAATCGAATCACTGACTGGAGGATTGGGTGAGGGGGAGGTGGGGGGGGGGGAGGTTAAATATATGTGAATCAGATGTGGGATTAAAAGAAAGGAATGGGTTTTGATGTATAATATTTTTGATTGGAGATTGGGGTAAAAACGAGGCCAAATATGTGATACCCTGATTGGAGATTGGAATATTCGGAACATAGGAGATTAAACACAGACGACAGAGACTACTAGGATTAGTGATTGGATGAAGCGATTTAAGAACTTGAGGATTCGGGTGGTCAATGCATGAGTCATAATAAGAGTCAGGGGAATCGAATGAGAAATTTAAGAATTCATACTCATCAGACTCGGCTTAGCAGAATCACACCACAAACTTGAGGATTCTGAAGTGATACCCGTGAGGCGTGACTCGTGAATTAAGAGAGAATCCGGGAAAAATTAAAGATTCAGAGATTCAAGATAATGAAATTTAGATTCGTAAGTCAGAAAAGGTGAATAGTGTATCCAAAAGCTAATCAAATTCATATGGATTTTAATATAAGAAAAATCGTTTCAGATTCACTATTGACAAACCAAATTTGATGGAATGATTCGCGAATTATGGAAGAACTTGGAGAAGGAAATTAAAGATTCAGAGTCACAATGCATGAAACTTAAGATTGGCGATTCATTGTATTCAAAGGCCACATTAATCACACCAACTTAAGACTCAGAGATTAGAGGAGAAAGATCAAATCCGTTCAAAGAGTCATGGAATGGATTCACGGATTGTGGGGGGGGGGGGGGGGGAGGGGGATCATTTCACGGACTTGCAGGGGCCAGAAACTAAATTCAGAAGAACCATCTTAATGATTGGCAGAAGCGAATCACAAACTTAACGATTCACAAACTTAGTCAATGAAACCCACATAAATTAAAAGGAACTATGATAGAAGGCTTTGGTTCCCCTCTGCCCGTCCCAGGGAAAAAAACACAACATATATATTAATAAAAAAAAAAAACGTAAAAACTATGAAAAAAGGTTTTAAAACTCAGAATAGAAAAGATAAAAAAAAAAAGCGTTACATGGAATAAACAAATATTAAATCAGAAATAAGAAATTAAACTTAATAGAACAAACCGGGACATAAATATTAAAAATAAATAAATAAATAAATAAATGCTCATCAAAACACATTAAAAAATATAATAAAACAAATGTGAAAAGTTATGACCAAAAAAAAAAAAAAAAGGGAAAAAAAAAATTACTTCCCGAAAATATTACATCATAAAACCATAAAACGAAAGATTAGAAAATAAATAAATAAAACAAAACCGAGAAATAAAACCAGTCGTATACAATAATAAAAGAAGATAAACCACAAGAAGACTGAATTGTTTAACACAAGACATATAAGACCTGGAGTAACAATACACAAAGAAAACAACAGCAACAATAAACAACAACAACAACAACAATTAAAACAACAAGCAGCAACAAAAAACAACTAACAACAATAACAACAAATAAACAACACCCATTACAACAAAAACAACAATAATAAACAACAACATCAAACAATAACAACAACACCCAACAACAACAAAGCACTCATTACCCATAACTCCTTAACAGTTATCATCAGAAGAACGTAACTTGGCCCTCAAACAAACTCTCGGGCGGGGTGTTTAGATCTCTCTCTCTCTCTCTCTCTCTCTCTCTCTCTCTGTTTATTCTCTATATTTTTCGTTCCTTATTTTCTTGCATTCGATTCATTGTAATAAAATTTCCGTGTGTGTGTGTGTGTGTGTGTGTGTGTAAATATTGTCTTGATGATACATGCTGGTAGGGGCGGTGTGTATGTACATGCTTTTATGGACAGAATTGTTTCTTATATACAGCTAAGTTCCTCATTAAGTTCGGATGCGTTTCTTATTACGGACAAGCAGTCACGTTCCTCAATACGGACGTCGTGTATATCTACCCACTACGGCATTCTCCCCCTCCCTCCTGTCCTCTACTACGGACGAACGCACTACGGACATTTTGCAACTACGAACGTTCATCCTACACTATATAGACACATTTATAAGTACGAGGACGCCTACAACTCCCACTACGGACGCCCACCCACCCCAGCCAGCACTAGGACAGGCACAAGCTGGGTAATTACACGGTATGACTCGTAATGTTGACCTTGTGTAAGACAAATCACAGCGTGGGGGAAAATTCTCGCTGATAACTCGTTGAAAGTTCATTTTTACGCATCTTGGGGTAAATGTGCGAAGCCTTGTGGAGTACTGTACTTCACAAGACGACGACGACGACGATGACGACGACGATGGTAACGACGAAGATGATGGTGACGACGAAGATGATGGTGACGACGATGAAGATATTGTGGCCTCGAGGAGATGTATTCGACCCCATTAACTTATCTTATGTAGCAATGTCCTTGCAGAAAACATCACTTAGATTAAACAATTAATAATAAGAATAGTAACAGTCATAAGGTCATTAAGATTCACCCGTAAAATGAAAGTGGTTCTTAACTCTCAACAATATATCACGTTAAAATGACTACAAGTAAGTCACTCCTAACGGCAACCATCACTGAACTGACTAATCTTACCAGGAAGGACTCATGTACTGTTCCTGGTAAAATTAGACAAGATTTAACAGATAGTTTATTATATTTCCCTCACCTGGGAAACTATCACTCCACACCGTAACGTTTGGAGGAGCACCACACGAGAAGGTGTCAATATTTTTGAGTTAGCCAGACTGCGTACCGAGGCAGACAAGCGCCAGCGCCGGAAAGACGCTGCCGCCGCCCCTCCCGCACTAGCTGTAGCCCTCCACACGTACAACATCTGTGGACGACCCTGCCGGTGCCGTATCGGCCTCTGGAGTCACCTCAGAGCCCGCCAACGAAGGTGACATCCTTAATAACTCATAGCATTGTATCATAGATGGATGATCAACACACTCGATTCCCAGTTACAGCTAAGTAGTAGTATTAGTAGTATAACTCCCCGGAGCTATGGAGGAAGTGGCGTACTCTCTCATTAAGACTTGAGAATTTAAACTACCCAAAATTATCTAACCCATTTCATAGTTTAATAACCTCAAACACTTAATAGATAACACACAGTGTAAGTCTACTAAAAGAATAATAATACCTTAGGAGCGGTACGTCAAGTATGATAAAAACGTGTTCAATCTATAATGTGCTTGAAGTTACTAATTTTCAAATTGTGTCAAACGATTTCTAAACTTTTAGGATTATTAAACTGGAGATGAAGTAATTTTGCTTCTGAACCTGCTGTACTTGTTGCTGAGTCTACTGTACTTGTTGCTCAGTCTACTGTACTTGTTGCTCAGTCTACTGTACTTGTTGCTCAGTCTGTACTAATACCGTTGTTTTTGTACTCAAACCTGTACTTTTGTCCCTGAATCTGTACTTGTAATTGGATTTGTACCTGTACTTACTCTCTAATTCCTTAATTATCAATATAAAATAATATCACAAAGAAATGCACCCAGGTAAACACACACACACACACACACACACACACACACACACACACACACCATAAAATTCATGTAAAAATGGGTTAAACACGCTGGCAACGAGCTGGCCGAGCCAATAAGCTGACAAATAACGGGAATTCCTAAACCATTACAATCTGTTCTGACTACCTTATTAAGTACACAACAGCTATTGAAATATTGATAACGCGATCCAGTAGAAATAATAAGGTGCATATAGAATAAAGGAGGAGAAGATTTATAGATAAGAGTGGCTCATACGTCTGACCGTCTGTGGGTCTGCCTGTCTGTCTGTCGGTCAGGGTGGAAGTAGACACTTAAGCCTATATTTCAGGACGAGGCTTGAGTGCCGGATCCGCTTCACTGGTCAGGAAGCGGACTTACGGCAACACACACACACACACACACACACACAGTTAATTAAATAGATTATATTATGTTAAAGTTTTAAACAAATTATGCATAAAAATATATGCATAATTTATACAGTCAATAAAATAACTATAACGAGGAAATTGATATGTTTTATGTATTAAGAATTGCAAATATTGACAGTCTCAATTGGCTAATAAAATGATCATAAAAAATAACTAAATTATATAAAGTGAAAAAAAAGAAAATGCAATATAAATTATGTAAATATATAATAAATGCAAAACAACAACAAGATTAAAGTAAACCATAAAACTGAATAGAAGAAATTACAATAAAACTTGGGTAAAAAATACAAACTCAGAAACATAACCCCCAAAATAAATCACTAAAACTTGCCTACTTACACGGAGAAGCTTAACAAATAGCTAAGGCATCAAGCAGCGAATATTACACATACTTTCCCTCACAGTAAAATGAAATGTCGTGTCTTGGTATACCCCGAAGGCTTCATAAAAGTTACATTAAGTGTACGTTTATGGTCAAACTTCTACAGATTTACAGTGAATGTTTCTCGGCCGCCCCAGCGAGGATGGTCTCTTGATCTACGACCTCAACTATAACCTTGTGTTGAACGTTTCCTCAAGTGAACTCGTCTGTAACAGAACTTTTCCTTAACAAAACTCTTCCTTAAGAGAACTCTTCCTTAACAGAACTCTTCCTTAATAGATTTCTTTCTTAAGAGAACTCTTCCTTAACAGAACTCTTCCTTAACAGAACTCTTCCTTAACAGAACTCTTCCTTAGCAGAACTCTTCCTTAACAGATTTCTTCCTTAAGAGAACTCTTCCTTAACAGAACTCTTCCTTAACAGAACTCTTCCTTAACAGAACTCTTCCTTAACAGAACCCTCATTAATCTGATATATTGTTTTGTATTGAACCCCAAATAAATATAACAATAGCTACAATAAGAGAGACTCATAGGTGTACACAGTCTGGTCAGTTGACGGTAACCTATGTATAACAGTTTGGGATCACCTCAAGATTAGGCACCCCAGTTTATTTCACCTGATGATTAAGCCTCTTAATACTAACCGAACCAAACCTATATTAACTTAACCAAATCTACAGTAACTTAACACAATCTCTATTAATCAAACCTAATCTAACCTAACTTAAATTAATCAAATAAAACCTAATGTATAAATAACCTAACCTAATCTATACTACCCTAACCCAACCTAACAATTTATTTAACCTAACCTTCAGGTGATCCAGAGATTAATTATTATTCTATTTACCAGTTATCTTTCCCCATAACAGATTCAGAAGGAGACACTAACACGAGAAATACTAAAAATTTCAACTTGAATATCATAGGCCAAGTTATCTGTTTTCAATAACCTATATCTATACACGACTATTTACTGAGAGCAATTATTTTCTCTTATACCACCAGATGTCGTGCAGAATAACACAGCCTTAGCGAAGATGACTTACTGTTGACCCTTCACTCCTGTTATCAAGAGCCTACGATGATGGTCTGCTTTCGGTGTTTAGCATACAGGTCTGGTAGAGTAACTGCTAGGTATGGAGCTTTAGGGAGACTTTCATGTATTGTTTATCAGATAGAACAATATACAGTCAACAATGATCATCACTGCCATCAAAGTCCATCACTGACATCAATGACCATCACTGCCATCAATGGCCATCACTGCCATCAAAGACCATCACTGCCATCAATGACCATCAATGACCATCACTGTCATCAATGACCATCACTGCCAACAATGACCATCACTGCCATCAATGACCATCACTGCCAACAATGACCATCACTGCCATCAATGACCATCACTGCCATCAATGACCATCACTGCCATCAATGACCATCACTGCCAACAATGACCATCACTGTCATCAATGACCATCACTGCCAACAATGACCATCACTGTCATCAATGACCATCACTGCCAACAATGACCATCACTGTCATCAGTTTCTAGTCCTTGTAGCAAGATTGTCATGATGGAGAAGGTGAGGAAACTCAGACCAGCTGACTGATCACACAGCTGACTTAAGGAAGTGATTGCAATGGTTAATGGATTGTTTATATATCTCAGTGAAAGTCTGTGTAAGCTTGCAGTATGGGCAGAGAGAGAGAGAGAGAGAGAGAGAGAAACAGAATGAGAGAGTGACAGAACAATAAAAACAGAACGCGAGACAGAACGAGAGACAAAATGAGAAAGAAAGAACGAGAGAGACAGAACGAGACCCAAACTCACACAAAACATATTACATCCCCCGCCCCCCACACAAAATAACAAAGAATGACGATTCATGAACAAAAAAAAAAAAAAAAAAAATAGACAAAACTGCCTTGGAAGCATTCTGTCATCTCCCATAAATCCTGGACTTTATTGTTTTAAAGTTACTTCTGTTTGAAATTCCAGAGTGATTTTATGGACTGACAGAAGCAATATAGAGGAAGGCGTGACGGATGAATAAGCAGGAGGTTCGCCTGACCTCTGAGAAGAGGTAACCTTGGAAGAGGAGGAGGAGGAGGAGGAGAGAGAGAGAGAGAGAGAGAGAGAGAGAGAGAATATCTCCGAGAAGGAAATAAATGTATAGAGATACAAATGTCTAATTAAAGGCATACGAGGAAAGAATAGTTAGCAATGTATATATATATATATATATATATATATATATATATATATATATATATATATATATATATATATATATATATATATATATTTATATTTATCTATATATATATATGTATACAAGAGAAGAAACGTAAAATAAATCTGAAATTGTGTTACGTTATAAAAGCCGATACACTAGTAAAAAATTATTATGACAAGGTGAGCTGAAAGAAAAACCGGAATATAAACTGATTTAACAGCATGAAGAATTAATGTAACTAATAACAAATCCAGAGAGAGGGAGAAAAAAAAAGAAAAAAGAAAAAGAAAAATCCGAAGTAAAACTAAAACAATTTGTAATATATTGCGGCATATTTTATTTTTTTACCAACCGGACTTATACACTTTAATATATTCTGAAAAAATCCACTCCCTTGCAATGCGTTGTGATCATACTATAATAGAGGAAAATATATTATAGCGTATATGTTGACAAAGCGCCATATATATATATATATATATATATATATATATATATATATATATATATATATATATATATATATATATATATATATATATATATATATATTTTTTTTTTTTTTTTTTTTTTTTTTTTTTCCCACTGATAATAAAAAATCACCGTTATCTGCAATAACTATTAGTGACAACGATAAATGTGTGACCACCACCAACACCAACACACTGGCTAACACCACCACCAACACACTGGCTAACACCACCACCAACACACTGGCTAACACCACCACCAACACACTGGCTAACACCACCATCAACACACTGGCTAATACCACCACCATCACCAACACACTGGCTAACACCACCATCAACACACTGGCTAATACCACCACCATCACCAACACACTGGCTAACACCACCGCCAACACACTGGCTAACACCACCACCAACACACTGGCTAACACCACCACCAACACACTGGCTAACACCACCATCAACACACTGGCTAATACCACCACCATCACCAACACACTGGCTAACACCACCATCAACACACTGGCTAATACCACCACCATCACCAACACACTGGCTAATACCACCACCATCACCAACACACTGGCTAACACCACCACCAACACACTGGCTAACACCACCACCAACACACTGGCTAACACCACCACCAACACACTGGCTAACACCACCACCATCACCAACACATTGGCTAACACCACCACCAACACACTGGCTTACACCACCACCACCACCACCCACTGGCTAACACCACCACCATCACCAACACACTGGCTAACACCACCACCAACACACTGGCTAACACCACCACCAACACACTGGCTAACACCACCACCATCAGCAACACACTGGCGAACACCACCACCAACACACTGGCTAACACCACCACCAACACACTGGCTAACACCATCAACACACTGCCTAACACCACCACCAACACACTGGCTAACACCACCACCAACACACTGGCTAATACCACCACCACCACCAACACACTGGCTAACACCACCACCAACCAGCCCTGGTCATTCGTGACGGGAAAGGCGTTGACAAGCTCGAGAAAATGCAAAATAAAGCCCTCAGAATTATCCTAGGATGTCCCATGAGCACTAAAGTACTTAATATGAGGAAAGAACTAGGTATACCCAGTGTTAAAGATAGAATAATTGAAGTCAACCTCATGATAGCCCTGAGGCTTCTGCGTGGTGATCCTGATAACATTGTTTCCTTAAAATTGCTAGAATGTATGAACCATGGGACTACTGAGTCTAAATGGATCCAAACTACAGCTACACATATGAAGATATTTGGACTAGACCACCTGTACAAAGTTGAGACACAACAGCGCTTCCTGCCACCCTGGCGGACAGTTCCCTTCGATATCACAATACCGACGTATCCGCCTAAAAAATTAATTATACAAAGCATTTATCACCAACACACTGCCAAATTGAGAGCTCTTGAACACATACACACTCTACAGACTGATGATAATATCACACAGACCATCTACACTGATGGGTCTCTAAACACCGCCTGTGGGAGGGCTGGAAGTGCTATTGTTGTGACTCAACCTGACGGTAATATAATTGAGAAAGGAGTTAGAATTAACAACTGGGCATCCACTCTACAAACTGAATTAGTTGCCATACTCACAGCTATTAAATTCATTGAAACCACTGTTACTGACAGTCTCATCATCACTGACTCTCTATCCTCACTACTTGCCCTTGACACCCTCGACTCAGGTTGTCACGCTCTTGTCTCTGAAGTCAGACACAAATATGCGTGCCTTGTTGACCGGGGTGTCAGGGTCAAACTGTTGTGGATCCCCTCTCACATAGGCCTCATAAAACATGACAGAGTTGATGCCCTCGCCAAACTCGCGTCTAATAAAGACACCGTTGAATACAATTTGGGTCTGTCAAAAAGAACCCTTAAAACTGTAATTAGGAAAGAACTTATTGATGAGTTTGACGCAAGTAGACAAGTGCAAACAGGCACTAGTCAATCCATAGTTTACCATGATGAGATGTATCAAGTGAAACATGTTTATGGAGCAAGTAACAAGATCACTAGATTACAAGATGTTGTAACAGCTAGATTAAGGTTAGGATATAAGTACCTTTGGCAGTATGTTCCTCAAGCAGATGTAAACAAAACTAAATGTAAAGTGTGTGGCCATACATATGGCCACACACTTGAACACTACGTCCTCGACTGTGTGAAGATAGAACCTTTTAGGGACAGGTCCAAGCACACTGTGTGTGAAATGGCACAACACTTCATCTCTAATGGCAAGATAGCCGACATATTAAGATTGTATCCACTTTTTTGCACTTAGTATCTATGTCAGTTCTCATGTACAGAACCAAATACGCAATGTGCTTGAATACCTCCCACGTAAATGTGAATAACAAAGTGTGAGGCCAGACATACTGCCTCACACGCCTGTTCTCACGCATTTGTGAATAAGTTACCCTTTATGTATAGAACTAAACAAATAATGTAAATGAAATACTGTGTAACTTTCAGTGCCATAATATCCTGACAACCGGGGTTAATTATTATGACCCTTTGTAAACCCTACTCTGTAATCCTTTTGCGCTACCGCTCACAGGATGAGTGTGGGGTGCACAATAAAGTAGCCGCTGCAAGCGGCAAAATCAAAATCAAAATCAACCAACACACTGGCTAATACCACCACCACCACCAACACACTGGCTAACACCACCACCAACACACTGGCTAATACCACCACCACCACCAACACACTGGCTAACACCACCACCAACACCACCACGTCGCCGCCACTACCACCATGTCGCCGCCACCACCACCACCATCACCACCTCCTCTCACGGCCAAGTGATCTACGGACGACCCTCAAAACTCACCCCTTGAGAACTCACTGCCACCTTTTGAAGGCACTCGAGTGCAAACTTCATTAATGGAAATGTGGGCAAGTTTAAAGTAGGTTAGGCGAGGGGTCGCTGAAACGCCGCGTCAACTTCCACCTCCTGAAGTTTAGCTGGAATCAATCTCTCAATTAGTACGGTTTGAACCTTCCTCGGTTGGGTTTAAGGGCATCTCTCTGTAGCGTTAGTGGTAGTAGTGGCGGGGTGGTGAGAGGGTAGTGGTGGTGTGGAGATGGTATTGGTGTGAGTTACTACTGGTGGTGTGGGGTTGGTGTTGTATTGGGGGTGGTGTTGGGGTACTGGCGTTTGCGGATGGTGTTTGTGTGGGAATAGTGGTGGCGCGTGGGGTAGTGGTGTTATGATGGTGATGCTGGGGCTGTGATGGTGTGGGGAAAGTGGTGGTGTGGGGACAGTGATGGTTGAGGAGGTAGTTGTAGTGTGGGGGGTATTGGTGAAGTTGTTGGTGATGTTGGGGTAATGGTGATGTGAGAGCACTGTTGGTGTTGGGATAATGTTGGTCTTCGAGCAGTGGTGGTGTGGTGTGATGCAGTGGTGGTGTTGTGTGATGCAGTGGTGGTGTGGTGTAGGGGAAGTGGTAGTGAGGGGGTAGTGAAGGTTGTGTTATATGGTGTAGGGGCAGTGGTGGTGTTGTGTGATGCAGTGGTGATGTGGTGTGGTGAAGGGGAAGTGGTAGTGAGGGGGTAGTGAAGGTGGTGTTATATGGTGTAGGGGCAGTGGTAATTTAGGGGCAGTGGTGGTGTGGTATAGTATAGGGGCAGTGGTGGTGTGGGGGCAGTGGTGGTGTGGGGGCAGTGGTGGTGTGGGGGCAGTGGTGGTGTGGGGGCAGTGGTGGTGTGGGGGCAGTAGTAGTGGTGTGGTATAGTGTAGGGGCCGTGGTGGTATGGGGGCCGTGGTGGTATGGGGGCCGTGGTGGTGTGGGGGCAGTAGTGGTGTGGTACAGTATAGGGACAGTGGTGGTGTGGGGGCAGTGGTGGTGTGGGGGCAGTGGTGATGTGGGGGCAGTAGTGGTGTGGTATAGTGTAGGGGCAGTGGTGGTGTGGGGGCAGTGGTGGTGTGGGGGCAGTAGTGGTGTGGTATAGTATAGGGGCAGTGGTGGTGTGGGGGCAGTGGTGGTGTGGGGGCAGTAGTGGTGTGGTATAGTATAGGGACAGTGGTGGTGTGGGGACAGTGGTGGTGTGGGGGCAGTGGTGGTGTGGGGGCAGTAGTGGTGTGGTATAGTGTGGGGGCCGTGGTGGTGTGGGGGCAGTGGTGGTGTGGGGGCAGTAGTGGTGTGGTATAGTATAGGGACAGTGGTGGTGTGGGGGAAGTGGTGGTGTGGGGGCAGTGGTGGTGTGGGGGCAGTGGTGGTGTGGGGGCAGTGGTGGTGTGGGGGTAGTGGTGGTGTGGGGGCAGTAGTGGTGTGGTATAGTATAGGGACAGTGGTGGTGTGGGGGAAGTGGTGGTGTGGGGGCAGTGGTGGTGTGGGGGCAGTGGTGGTGTGGGGGTAGTGGTGGTGTGGGGGCAGTAGTGGTGTGGTTTAGTATAGGGACAGTGGTGGTGTGGAGGCAGTGGTGGTGTAGAGATAGTGGTGGTGTGGGGGTAATGGTGGTGTGGTATGGTGTAGGCACTGTAGGGGGTAGTTTTGGTGTGTTATGGTGTAGAGGCAGTGGTAATATGGTGGTAGTAGGGTAATAGTTGAACTAGGTAAGCTGGGTAGTTATGACATCGTCCCTTTGACTCGACATAACATACACGGAGGTTGGCCTAATATATTAACCTGTTATTGACGGTCATTAGTAAAGTTTGTTAGTATTTTGAGTTGATTTCTAAGTAGAGTTGATTGTCAGGTGAAATTCATGTTAGGTAGAGTTGATTGTCAGGTGAAAGTCATGTTAAGTAGAATTGATTGTCAGGTGAAATTCATGTTAAGTAGAGTTGATTGTCAGGTGAAATTCATGTTAGGTAGAGTTGAGTGTCAGGTGAAAGTCATGTTAAGTAGAATTGATTGTCAGGTGAAAGTCATGTTAGGTAGAGTTGATTGTCAGGTGAAATTCATGTTAAGTAGAGTTGATTGTCAGGTGAAATTCATGTTAGGTAGAGTTGATTGTCAGGTGAAAGTCATGTTAAAGTAGAGTTGATTGACAGGTGAAGCTATATTTTATCTCCAAGAAAAGTTAACTTTACCTCCAAAAAGACAGCCTCTTCCTCCAAATAACAGACTCTACCTCAAAAAGACAGTCTGTACCTCCAAAATAAAGGCTCTACCTCCAATAGACAGACTCTACCGCCAAATGACAAACTCTACCTCCAAAATACAGACTTTACCTCCAAAAGACAGACTCTACCGCCAAATGACAAACTCTACCTCCAAAATGCAGACTCTACCTCCAAAAACCACTCTAAGTAAAAAGGCATAAAAATAGATGCTACCCCCAAAGCTATCCGTCACCAGACAAAGATACCCTGACAATTTATTCATTTTCCCTAATAATATCACCCGTAAATTTTCAGTCTAATTAACAACGAACTTGAAAAAACACCACCACCACCACCACCACTACAATGTATTTCAAACAATTCACTACCTCCTGTTATTCTTTATCGAGGTTACATATTTCTTATTAGTTCTAATTTAACAGCGAACTAGAAAAAAAACTAAATATTTCAAACAATTCGCACCTTTGTTATTCTTATCGATGTTACGTAAGTGACTTTGTGGTTATTCCGTGTTGTGAAACTTGAGAGTATTCGTGCTTACTAACGGAGGAGTGGTGAGGAACAAACACGAATGTTGATGATAAACGTGTCTTGCTCGTGGCATTGGATTGGGCTACCAAGGATTTGTTATACATATCATTTATAAAGTTGTTAGATAAATATAACACAAGAGAGGCAGTCTACGGGGTTCACTTTTGGTGTGTGAGGGTAAACCAGCTTCACTACACAGCTACTCTACAAAAAATACTAAAATCTAGTAAAACTTATATAAGACGAACACTACAAGAAACATAACACTTTTCGTAAAAATTCTACGTTAATCAAAGACATAAATTTCTTATCAAATATGAGTAACACAAAGATATTCATGTATTTAATATATTTATGTATAATTGTATATGTATGTATACAGTCTTATTCTGTCAAAAACATAAAATTCCAATTCCTCGAGGCTGGAAATTTACAACTATGTTAAAAAAAAGACAAATTCATATAAGGAATCCGATCAGTACGATGCCCCGCGCTAGTAGGATTTGATAATGAGATCGATCAATAAGATTCACACCCTCCACCACTACCTTCCTCCCTCACCCTCCATCCTTCCCTCCTAAAGCCTCTTGACTCCCCAAAGGAAAGTATTTCTTGTTCTTCATCTCGTTAGGGAGATAAATTCAATAATGCCCAGGGCAAATACTGAACGAATCATTACCGCTATATGGGGAAAATCTAACGTGGGCGCCCCGGTTGATCGAAACCCAGTGAAACAGGGCGAAGCGGTGTTAGAGAGCGCGGCGGGTCTGGCAGCGTGGGTGTCGAGGAGAGCGGGTGCCAATTCGATTAAGACTTGATTGATCAGAAATATACACAAGGTGGGAGCTGCACGAGTGAGATTTGCACCTGGTGCGCACTTCTCCAGACTCAAGAGCCTCACACGGCGCACCACCTCACCTCTCCCACCTCCCACCATCACCAGCCACTCCACCAGGAAGAAATGAATTCTAAATATACTCGAGAGAGAGAGAGAGAGAGAGAGAGAGAGAGAGAGAGAGAGAGAGAGAGAGAGAGAATAAAAAAAAAGTGAAATAATCAAATCAGTGACTGCATTGGGCTACGGTGTTTGACTTCGTAGGAGTGTTTTCTACCGGGGAACTAACTAGAGGGGGGTAGGGTAGGCAGGTGTGGGTACCCAGGGGAGGAAGGGGGCAGAGGGGGAGGGGGGGATTAAAGGAGGGTAAGTTAGAGGAGAAGTTGATGTAATAATGGTGACAAAGGAGTGTTTAATTGTGGGCAGGTCAGAGGTTGGAGAGGCAAAGGCGAGCGTCGATATTGTCTAAAATCATTATTATTATTATTATTATTATTATTACTGTATTATTAAACATTTATATCAGAGAGCAACATGCATCCACTATTAATCTCAAATTACAATACATAAGTCAAGATATTAAACCCACATAACCACCAAATACACACCAATACAGACAGGAGGGTGAAGTACTATATACAAAGACTTATGTAAGATAAGTTAGCTAGGTTTTCATAATTAAGACGTGGTGGCGGCATGACTAGCATATGAAGACAAGACATTGAAGGAATGTATCTGACAACAATAAAATTGGTAAAAATTTAAGCAGCTACAGCTATATCCATGTCATCATCCTCAATATAATAATAATAATAATAATAATAATAATAATAATAATAATAATAATTAATAAAATTAGATAAAAATGATATCCCAAAAATATAAAACTTTTAGTATTAATTCTTTATAATATATAAATTGAAATATATAGTACACACATACACGCACATTATTTATACAATATACAGTACTTTTAAAAGTGTTTCACATGCCGTTCTCTCTACATGTCTATACCACTCGGGCAGACCCTGGTGACTCACTCTACACTTCCCTCACCTCCTCCTCATTTCTCTATTTATTATTCTCTGCATCCTATTCACCCCACATATTGCTCTCTGGCACGTCATTTCTGTCGCTTTTAATTTTCATCTTCCTCGTCATCCAGAGACCAAGTTTCACAACATATAATAATGACGACTCCACAATTCGACCCCATGTTTGCCTCATGTGACAGTTCTCACTTCCACCAAACATTCACCAGTACAACTAAGGTATAGGTATCATTTTCTTGCCCTACGCTACTCTTTGGTTCGAGTCATCATTCGCTGTTCCACTTGCTGACACAATCACTTCCAAATATTTGAAACGCTCCACTTTCTCCATTCATTCTCGACTACATTTCTCTCTGTCTCTCTTCTCTGCTTAATTTGATCAGTTTACTTTTGATACTATTATATATATACTGTACACATAGTGGTTCACACACACACACACACACACACACAGTCCTGAACCTTACCAAAGGAGGGATGATAATTTATCTGATCACCGCCATAACCAACCAACACTAATTTCGTTATTATTAGTTATTATAGCCAACATTGACAACATTATCATTAGGGGTAGCGTTATCCTAATTCATGATTACGGAGAAAATTACGTATGATACCAAACCTCATTATCTACTATTAATATTCATCAGTTTCTGGTAAATATTAAGTGGGGGTTTGTAAGCGAGGATTTTTTTTTTATTCTAAACTGCTTCATGCGGCGTGTAAACCAGTGTCCAGGACGCCATCTATTAAAATAAACGTACATGTGTGTGTGTGTGTGTGTGTGTGTTGTATCACTGAGTGTCTCTGTTGACCAGCGTTTCTCCCCTTAAAAACAAGAAAAATATATAAACAAACAGCCTGCGCTCGAGGTAGGTAACAACTCATGCGGGACACCCACTATTCTCAACCTTGTGACCTTGACCTAAACTAATACTTTTAACCCTAAAACACACAGTAGTTCTAAGGGTTGGCATACTCAATATATATACAGTATACACAAATCATCCTGACGACCTGTGGTGTGATGGCAGCATGCTCGCCTCAAAAGCGAGCGGACCCGGCTTCGATCCCCGAGCAGGGTGAAACTATGGGCAATTTTCTTTACGCCATTTGCCTCTGTCTACCCAGCAGTAATTGGGAACCTGGATGTTAATCGAAGTGCGGATCGTACCCCAGGGGAATAGTTAGCCAGTGCAGTTGGCGAGTTGTCCGGTCTTCTCGGACTATTCCTTGACACTGGGTCATGCAGCTCGTTAACGCAGGGTGTGGTTGTTGTGTTGGCGACAGCATCTACACCTTAAACAAATTCACGCCTAGGTGGCCCTTGGGCTGGCCATCCTTGTTACACGAGGGATAACCATTATTTTTATTATATGCATTATATAACAAGCAGAAATGTTATTGAGATTGTCAGTCTAAAGTTATATTAGGAACATACATACGTTCATACTCCAGGGATGAGAGTCATTACTAAGCAATACAAACTTATTGAATTATTCCTTGGATATATACAGTATATATATATATATATATATATATATATATATATATATATATATATATATATATATATATATATATATATATATTTTTTTTTTTTGGGGGGGGGGGCATTCTTTTTCTTTCATTTTCAATTATTAAGTGTCAAGGGCTGAACACATCACCCTGGAGTCGAATTTCTTAAAGTCTCACAAGAAACAGAGAACCAGCGCCTGCATATCACTTAATATAACCATGATATATTTTACTACTACACTTAATTATATTTTGTATTGATTCATTAACTCCGGATAAACAAGTTCTTATAGATATATGGTTAGGTTAGGTTAGGTTAGGTTATACACCACTACAGTATATTATTCTATGCAAACACGAAAAGGAGAATTTCACCTAAAATATGAACCAAAATGTAGCAAAATAAGACAAACAGAATAATATCAGATTACATTTATTCTCAAGGTGTTTGAGGAAGGTGTCTATATTAAAAGAATTTGAAATATATTCTTCCTGAGGCCGGGAACTGAACTGTCCTCCTGTCTATCAATACTGCGATAACTTTCTCAGTAAAAAAAACAAAAATACAACTAAAAGTTATCTGGTATCGTTCTCACACTTTACCTGCCTAACTTCCAACTATCTATGTATTTCTATATCTGTATGTATGTATGTATGTATATATGTATGTATGTATGTATGTATGTATGCATACCTCTCATTCTACACTGGTCACATGGTAATAAAGACTTCAAAACAGACGACAAAAATAAACGGAGATATAATAACGTACAGACTGACAAACGAACGAATACAGTATATGGACGGAAGAACGAACAGACAAACGGAGAGACGTCCCAACCAACCAACAAACAGACATACGTACAAACTGGACATACGATAACTATATGCCCCCACATGGTGAAATTAGCCATAAGTCATATACTGTCTCTATTTTCTTCCCGCCCTCCAGGTAGTTTCTTCACGTCCTCCAGGTAGTTTCTTCACGTCCTCCAGGTAGCTGACACGAGGTTCAGCTCATTTCCCGTCTCCTATAACCAGTAAACCGAGATCCATACCCGAACACCTCCACCAACAATTTGACACATTTGAGATGGGATTCGAATCTCTGAATCAGTGCCAAAGGATTCGAAGCCCCGAACCACTGCCTGGGTATTCGAATCACCGTTATAGTTTGTCTAATTGTATAACTATATAAGTGTGTGAATTTTTATTATTTTGAACATTAGTTCAATAATTTATAATAGAGAAAAAGTGATAAAAATAAAATAAATTACATCATATTTCTCCATATATATTTGAAATACAAAAAATACTAACACATATTAAGTAAATACACAAATCTCCCCAAAAGCTTTAGCAAAAAAAGGCTTCATTTTCATTAAAAAAAATATTTTATCTAAAAAAAATAGCATGTGATAGAGCAAAATGGTCCTGGCTCTGTACATTCTCTCATAAATATGCATTAGTGGGCAAAGTTTCATGAAGATAGGGTGAGTGATTACAGAGATTCTCCCGGGTAAAATATTATAAAAGTGGAAATTTTCACAGGAGTTCCCATTTTTTTCTCTAGAAGTATATGTTAGAGTTAAGTGAGTTTACCACCTGAGAGCAGATTAAATGGTAGGCATAAAACAAACGGAAAATGGATTGTGGAGAAAAGCCTTTAATCTTTTTTTACAATGAATTTTTTTTAAATGTGATTTTTCTTCACCAAAAAACTCATATTAAAAAAAAACGTAAGTCGTACAGTAAAACGGGTTTTGCTATTATATAACAGATAAAAAAAAGTAGTACTGAGAGCAACTGAGGAAGGACGATATACCTAAATCGTGTATTTCCTTAATACGGGAAAAATACATTATAAATAAAATCAAAATTTTCTAAAAAAAAATAAAAAAGCCGATTTTTTCATCAAACAGTATTTCTGAAAGTGAGAAAGCGTGGCATAAATTATTATTTGTGTCATTAAAAAAAATCCCCACGAAATCGTATTTTCTGTACAATCGTAAATCAAAATGTTAAATGGATCTTGTCTCATTGAAGGTTATACTGAGAGATTGAAAACATGTAAACAGTAATTTCATGTGTCTATATTCTATTAACATAAAAATATGAAAAAAATGCCATTTATCTTCAGCTGTGACCTTGATCTTTGACACCGACATGAATTTACTGTCCAGCTTTGTCTAGTGATGACAATAATTCTTCTCCTGAAATTTCAACAAAACAGCTGTACGGAAACAAGCGTTACTGTATACTCTTTACAATTTGGTATTCTTCACATTGTCTAGTGATAATACAGTCGATCAAATTTTCACCAAAGATAAGTTTATTGGTTATTATAATGTTCTACACTTTGCTTAGTTAAAATATATAAAACCAAGTAAAATCTTCATCAAAAATACTTTCACTGGAGATGTTAACATTCAGCTCGTTACCAGTGATGTTATATACTAAGTCACATACTTCCTTAATAAATCTTTTCGATAGAGTAGGTTAGGTTAGGTTAGGTCCAGAAGTGCCAGGGAGCCAGCCAGACCTGTGCACACTCGATACAAACCACCACCAGTGCACCAAGCTTTGACCTCACCATCCCTGTTAGAAATGAAGGGCACTTGTCTCCTGCATGACCACCACAGAGTGACGAGTTGAGTGAGAACCTGGCAGCTGAAGAATGAAGACCAAGAAGTTCAATAATAAAGACACAAGAGGAAATCCAAAACGATGAATCCAAGAAGAATATCAATAAGAAGAAGTCGACGCCAGGCCCAGTAGATGGGTAGTAGGGTGTGCGGTGGGGGGAGGGGGTGACTGAACTTCCTGGTAACTATTCTCAAGTGAGTATGAATTTACATTATTGTGTACCCTCAGTGTACATTGTGATGAGACTCAGTGACACAGTAAAATATATTGTATTATCCAAAACGTTTACGTCCAGTTAATTTGTGACTGATATTATGAACAAAATTAAGTCGTTGGTTGTTACTTTACAGGCCCTGATGGGAGCCAGTCAGTGCCCGGACCAGCTGCCGGCTGAATATCCTGGGCCATGCTGGGTCATAGTATAGTAGAGTAGAGTAGAGTGGAGTAGAGTAGAGGAGTATACATTAATAGACAGAATATGCCATAAAACTCACGCTTAATAATGATAATTCGTCTCTACAGGTCGAAGAGTTTATGCTATGACAGTAAACGATGTCTTAATATGAAACACATTTTTTTACGATATATTAATTAACTTCCATTAATGTTAAACAATAAAAAAAGTTATTCCTATTTGACACAAACGTCACTTATATTTTAAGGTCAAATTGGACGATTCACACACACACACACACACACACACACACACACACACACACCTCAACAACAACAAAAAACTTTCCAACAGCAACAACCAAATGCCACTTTTTTCAGCTATTATTTTCTGTTTTTTAACCTTATATTATTATTTAGTGACACGATTTATAAAAGACATAATAAATTAAAACCCAACGAAAACCCAAATTTCACTTTTAAAAACTACATTTAAATTGAAGGTGGTATAATATTATCACGGTAGGAAAGAGAAATAAAGAATGCCCAGTGTTTGGATCTTGCACGCTGGACACCTTCCCGGGAAAATAATCATAATTTGTGTTTGGAGTTTTTCTTGGCGGGGTTCTATTATACCCTTTGTTAGCCCTCGTAAAGATAACACCTTATTATCTTTAATTTTTTCAGGATTCGTTTATGATCACAGCCTGAAGCGGACAATGCACCAGGACGGAAAACTACACGGAGGGAAATGTGATTAAGAGCGAGGCAGTAGAAGTTTCCACCGTAAGGGCATTAGGCTGGCCGAGAACGCATTAAGCCTTTAATAAGTAACCCAAAGCAGAGCACTTTATTACGCTAACTCCGAAACTGGATACTGTGCTTCTAAAGTTTTCTCGAATAGTTTTGTTTTGCAAATTAATGTAAAAGTACACACACACACACACACACACACACACACACACACACACACACACACGAGAAAAAAATTATAAAACCAGTTTGTAATGCGCATTTTCTAGGGCTTAAAGACGACACTGTGGGGGACTTAACCCTCAGGGCTAAGGGCCAGACAAGCATGACCCCTACACCAGGGTGTCTTAAGATCCACTCACGACCACCCCAGGATTTGTTTACATAGGTACCAGCCATGGGTAAAAATATAGTGCTACACTTAGCATACTTCCACCAGCATCCTTGTAACGTAGCGGGTTAGCGGCAGACGAAGGCTCTACAAGCGCTTCTTTTATTCCTACTAATTCTTGTTATTTACACTCGGGTATTAAGAGTGTAAAGGTGAGTCAATACAGCACAATGTAGAAAAAATTCCTAGAGCAAGAATAATGAGACCTTTTTAAAAGTAATTTGTTCTTTACACAATGCGTGAACTGAATACTCGGAAATGTTTGTGCAAATTTAACAAGGTAATACGTCAGCCATTCATCCAAAAATTGGCGCTGGTACGATTATAGAAGGAACGTTTATCGTTTTCGCCAGTTTGGTGAGTGGAAATACAACACGTGAATGTTACACACAAGCTTTTATGCTGACGATATTGCAATGAGCTCATGCTCCGACATTACCCACGTAAATATTTAATACTGACAATGTTGCCTATAACATACCAAGCTGTGTGTGTGTGTGTGTGTGTGTGTGTGTGTGTGTATAACAGTCTTCATCAGCAGTGGTGACTGTACTTACAAAAAAAAAAAAATCATAATTTTTACACTTCACTGAGCCTGACCTGTACACCTTCACCCCCGCCTTCATTCCCGACGCCAAGTACAATCTTTAATTCTATGTTATTCCTAATTTCCTCTATCAGTTTCACTTGACCGGCAAATCACAGGTCAACCTACACCCAGTCTATAGTTCCCCTTGCCTCTCTTCATCTCCTTCACAGCAGACTTTCACCGACCTCTCCTCCCACCCCCTTATTCATCTGTTTCAATTTTCTTTATTTTTTTCTTACTTTAAAGAGCAACAGTGCAGCTACGTTATGTCGTCAACTTGTACACACTGAGAATAAAGGGAAGTCTTACTTTTTTCCTGTCAGGCATATTGTATATTGTGGTTCATGAAGTATAACCTCCACGTTATATTAATATTATAATGGTGCTGGCCAACAGGTAATGACATAATGCACCTTACTCCATTGTGTTGGTGCACGGGGAAAGATACAACAAGACACAGAGCACCTTACTCCATTATGTTGGTGCAGTGTTAATGATGCTACAGCTACACAAAGTCTCCATTAACGTAAAAATAATTGTCAACACTGAATTTCTTGTGTTCTTCTGTGGAGTGGGGGGGGGGGGGGGGGTATCAGAGTTCCATTAACCGAATATCTCGGGTGGAAAAAAAGGGACGAAATGACGATCTTTATTTTAAAATATTCATGTCAAAACGTACAACATTAGGAATACAAATGATACAGACAGACAGACAGACAGACAACTCCCGAACTTCCTCATAACAGAACCATACGGAGGTAAGTGTTCGTGGTAAGGAAACACAGGGTTAAAGGTGAGGTCATTGTAGTAGCTGCTCTTTGACCTCCCAGGGTATAGGTCTTACGGGAACTGTTTCTATATATATAACTTTTCGTATTACTTCGGTGTGCCCCAGATCTCCAAATCACTCCTACAGTCACCAAAAATCAGCTGACATCATAACAACTTCTGAATGGGCGATTGACTCTTGATATGATGTTTGAGAAAGGAAGCTTGAGCTGATTCGGTCTCAGGAAATGAAGACACAGGAGCGTGCAACTCATACAAGATCTTCTATTACAACTGAGAATCTTAAAGAGATCTTGTAAGTGATTATGTCAGCGGATCTCACCTTCGCTAACCACAACGAAGCAATCATCGCTTAATCCAGGAAAATGATGGGATGAAGTCTTAAAGCGTTGAGAATAAGAGATATCGAGCCTATGATAACACTCTTTACAACATTTATCGTATCTAAAGTGTTGCTGTGTATGGCCCTCACACCTCCACCACGACCCACAACAGGTGATTTAGGTCCTGTCCTCCACCACTACCTTCCTCACACCTTGCTTCACGTGCTCTGTTATACGACTCTCACAACTTTACTTCATATTATCTTGCATATTTCAGACGCACAATCCCCCCCAGTACAACTCTGGAAGCAAAGTATTTAGTTTAAGTCAGTTCTTCAGTTCTCAGGTAGTCCATATCATTTTAGTGAGGTTTTCACGCCCCCAAAATGAAATATATCATTTAACACAACCACGTTTCCAAAATTAGACATAAATATGTAAGTTGGTGCATAAACAGTGTACCAGGTGAGAAGTGAAGGGAACCCAGTGCATTCTTAAAAATGATTATATTCTATAACTTTAAGATCCAGTCGTTAAGGTTAATCATAATAAAGCTGTAAACTGGAACACCATCACTTAAGTTATGTAATAAATCATGGTAAATAATTCATTATATTTACATAAAAATACAAGTTCTAAGAAAACGTGTATGAATTATAAACAACTGTTGTTAATGCGATAATGAATGATAATGAGATAATGAATGTTTATACTACGCTGACGTATAAACACAGCGCGTCTTGGCCGCCACCAGTTGTGAGACGTTGTAGGTGTGCTCCCCTTACCATCCAACAACCTTCATGGGAGGACCAGACGTTGATAACTTCTCATCTTTACTGTATTAATTTGAAGTTGTAAATATCGTTGAATTATCATAGTGAACTACTCCATACAAACGTGTTGAAACAATAACGAGTACCTGAGTTTACTTCTTTTCTTCATTATTGAGGACCTACCTACCTGTAATGTATTCATGACTCCCTCGGATGATGTCACGTCCAGTGTCAATGCTCAAGTGGGTCTTGAGATATTTTAATTTCTTTAAAAGGGTTTTGTATTAAAATGTAACCATCACATTGTCTATCAACCTTGTATTAAGTATCAATAATATCAGTGAAGAGATAGGGCCGGAGTTGACCTTTAAGGCATATTAAGACGACTCCTACTAACAAAACCTTCGATCATTTCTCAAGTTAATATCAATGAAAAGTAATGACGTCACACCTGAGACCCACGGTGTATTTTTTCACTAGCCTTTTTAGATCAGTTTGCAAGATAAAACTATGATACATTATTTTCAAGTTTATATCTTTTCTATTAAGACTATCAACAGAACTAAAAAAAACAAAAACAGGACTGGAGGCGCCCTTTAAGAAGCTTCAAAGGTTTAATCGAAAGCATAAAAGAAATTACGTTAGAATTTGGTAAGGACCGACCTTGCTGTACATCAATCAATCAAAGTACCGTCTGAGGGTTGGCGACCACAGTCCTCCACGAACACAAATTTACAAATTATTTTGCAATTATATGAAAACTGTATTATTTGACCACTTATTTTCCGACATTACCACAGCACGTGCCACCCCCCCCCCCTTTCTTCCCCCAACTAACTCTGACTCTTGGTTTTCTTGGTATTAATGTAACCTTCACCGGCAGAGTCAATAACCTGGTAGCCTTAATACTTCATTTTCAATTTTAATCCATAGTTGACTTCTGGCTTTGACAAACTCCTACATCAACTCCAATCATCAATCAGCGAGTCTCCGTAGTTAAGAGATGACAAGAAAAAAGGTAATTGTATCAATAATTACTTCCTGTGGCGAGCGAGTGACTGCTGGGCCGGCAACACCGACATTATCCACCGCGATTTACAACTTCATCTGCGCTATTTCACTCACTGTTTATTGAGTGACACGGAAGGTGATGAGGAAATATAATTGACACAGATCGTATCATTGTGTGTGTATATATATATATATATATATATATATATATATATATATATATATATATATATATATATATATATATATATATCCGTACATGCAGAAATACAGCCATAGCAAACACAAATTTAAACATACACACTAACTATAAACGCTCAGTACATTACATACAACATAAACGGCCACGAAATTACTCTCGTTTCACAGTCACTTGTGCATACACTTTACACCTGACAGTACTCACTCACAACACTCCTGCTTCTCCCTCACAGTTTCCCACACGTACACCTATGATGAATACAACTGACGCCATACGACGCTAAGCTAATAATAGTCACACACCTGAAGATGATGAGAAAACCATTGTCCTCCCCCCAGCTCTCGCCAGGTAGTCAATTATACTTCGTACAGGTAAACCCATGTGATTGGTTCACCTGAGACGTTGGTACTGTGAAGATAAGTATCTCATCTTTCTCAGGATCAACCCTAAGAGGTTTTGAGACAAGGATGTACATTGTGGTTGGCTCACGTAGCTAGTTTATGAGACACGGAGTAACACATAAACACACATACACTGGGACAAGGTCAGAGTGCGTCCTTAAAACATCCTGTCTTACACCTCACACTCACGTTACGCTTCAACGACGTTACCCAGTTTTTGGAATTGCTCCCGTCTGTCTTTAATATAAATCTCTATTACTCTTGAACTCACCACCGTCGACTTGATTCGAACCCCAACTGTGATAGTAAATGCTACCCCATATGAACAAATAACTAAGGTCCGTATACCCGACAACCTTTAGTAAAAACCTTAAATATCTACAGGTGTCCGGGTTAATTAAAGGAGGTGTATCTACTTTCTCTTAGCCGGCCTTGAGTGACTCCTGGACCACGTGAGTCGAATTATACACATACCATTTGAAGGAGCAGCCAGCCAAGGCTTGAGGGTGAGGTAACTCGACCCCCGTAGCAGAAATTCTATAACCTTAAGCTGGAAGAACCAATGTATACACAACAAAACACATTCTTATTTACAACAAACAAAAAAAAAATGAATTAACAATGAACATTTTCCATCCTACTTAATTACTCTTTAACTAACTTGATATTTTTACTTCTCTCAGATCAACAAATAAGAGTGTGTTGCCGCGTCCACCCTACCACGGGGCCACTCAGGGTCGCCGGAAACCTACGAGTACACACCGCCACGGGGCCACTCAGTCTTCGGAAACCTACGATTTAACACCACCACGGGGACACTCAGAATCTCCGGAAACCTACGGGTCCACACCACCACGGGGCCACTCAGGGTCGCCAGAAACCTATGAGTCCACACCATCACGGGGCCACTCAGGGTCGCCGGAAACCTACGAGTCCACACCACCACGGGGCCACTTAGGGGTCGTCGGAAACCCATCAGTCCACACCACCACGGGGCCACTTAGGGGTCGCCGGAAACCTATGAGTCCACACCACCACGAGGCCACTCAGTCTACGGAAATCTATGAGTCCACACCATCACGGAGCCACTCAGGGGTCGCCGGAAACCTATGAGTCCACACCACCACGGGGCCACTCAGAGTCTCAGGAAACCTACACACCATCTGGCCTCGAGCCCTTCCTCCATCCACCTTCTGAAATTACTAGTTACATTTCCCATTAATATTCTTCCTCAAGCCGAAAAGGTAACATTTTTGTATTGTGCTCTTTCCGATTACATCATTTTAATTTTAATTGTAATGGTATTCTTACGCTTAACAGATAGTGAAAACAAAAAGTATTGTATTTACACCTTAAATATACTCGTTCTACAAAAGATAGTTTCATATCTGCAAAATATTGTTACGGAAGTACAGAAGAAAGAAACAAATTGTCAGGCTGGTGTACAGTGAGCGGCCAAACCATCTCTCCAGTTTTAGACGCATGTATCGCGGAGTACTGGGGCCTTCCGACACGCTCTCTGGGAAACTTTTGAACAGTTGGCGGGTCTGGAGAGGATGGCTCCCCAGTTTCCAGGTGCATATAATTATACTGAGAATTGTAATAATCTACTGTGAAATATATCATTTATCACATTAACCACTTTAAGATGTTTTGAACCATGATGTGCTTCATGTTCAGTATAAAGCTTCTCGTCTCAGATGAATCATGGCATCCAGTCAGGCCCAACAACTGTTCATTTGTAAATGGAATCACCCATGGTAAAAGTGTACATAATTGCATCACCACATTCCTAACTGTACATGGTGATGAAAGACACAGATACACCACATTTCTTGACCTAAAAGCTGCATTTGATATTGCCAATAGGCAACTGATATTGTACGAACTAGCCAAAATGGAGATAGGAGGTCGTCTGTTACATTGGATAAGTAGTTACCTCACCAACAGAATGGCTGCTGCACTGTTTCAGGGTTACAAAGGTGAAGTCAAAGATATGCAACTTGACACCCCCTAAGGTGGAGTACTTAGTCCTACTTTGTTCAATGTTCTTATGAATGCACTAGTAAAGTCAATCTCAGACAGTCCAGCAATATTACTGTTAGTTATGCACATAACATTCTTATCAATTCTAAATCTCATCATGAAATGCAAACCACCCTGAACCATATACAGCCACCCTGTGAGAACCTTGGTCTCATCATCTCCACTGAGAAAACTCATGTATTCAACAAGCAAACTGGTAACAACAAACGTGGACCATCAAAGCTTAAGACATGTAACAACACCAGTGATTATGTCTCCTCTTTTAAATACCTCGGTGTCTCTATCCCCTGCATCTCAATTGCCATACAACAGCTAACCTGCCAATGTATTGATAGGCTAAAACCCCTTAAATGTGTCGTGAGGTACAACCCACATTTTGGGACTAATATCAGAATTGTCAAAACAATGTACCTAGGCTATATAAGATCTCTGATAGATTACCACGCAATCAGTATGAGGAAAGAATTAGGAATACCCAGTGTAAAACAATGAATAATTGAAGCCAATCTCATGATAGTCCTGAGGCTCTTGTTTGGTGATCCAGACAACGTTGCATCTAGGAAACTGCTAGAATATATGAGTTATGGAACTGGTGAATCCAATTGGCTCCAAACTATAGCTACACATATGAAGATGTTTCGACAAAACAATTTGTACAAAGCTTTGACACAGCTCTTTCTGTCACCCTGGTGGACAGTTCCCTACGACATCACAACACCCACGTACCCGCCTAAACGACTGACTACACATAATCCTTATCTCCAACACACTGCCAAAGTGAGAGCTCTTGAACACATACACAACCTACAGACTGATAATAATATCATGCAGACCATCTACACCGACGGCTCTCTTAACAATGTCTGTGGGAGGGCTGGAAGTGCTGTCATTGTGACTCAACCTTAAGATAATGTAATAGAGGGGCTAGATTATTAAGTGGGCATCCTCTCTGCAAATTGAACTATTTGCCATACTCACAGCCCTGCAACTTACTGAAAACACTGCCACTGACAGTCTCATCATCAGTGACTCCTTATCCTCACCACTTATTCTTGATACCCTAAACTCAGAATGTAACCCACTTGTCTCTGATGCCAGTCACAAACATATGTGTCTTGTTGATGGGGATATCAGGATCAAGCTGCTGTGGATCCCCTCTCACATAGGCATCAGTCAACATGATAAGAGTTGATGCCTTAGATAAACTCACGTACAACAATGATAACGTTGAATACAACCTGGGACTGTCAAACAGAACCATAAAAACTGTAATCAGGAAAGAACTTATTGATGAATTTAAAGCCAGTAGACAAGTGCAAGCAGGTGCGAATCAATCCATTGTTTACCATTATGAGATGTATCAAGTAAAACATGTATACTGTAAGGAGAAAGTAACAAGATCACTAGATTACAAGATGATGTAACCGCTAGACTTATATTAGGCTATAAGTACACTCGTAAACCATATTCTCTAGCCCATCTATACAGCCGTACTATGACTGTGTGTGTGTGTGTGTGTTCGTGCGTTTGTTGCCTCGTGATAGTTAGAGTGGGCCCCCGTCCAGAAAGGACACTGAACTAACCTCCAGCACCGACCCAGGTGGGCTAGAAAATATGGTTTCCGACTGTACAGTACCTCTGGCATGTGTATGAAAAGGCAAAGTGTTTTATCCCTGATAACAAGATAGTTGATATACTAAGGCATCTAGTACCTAAACAAAATTCTTTGTACCGACTTAAGCAAACGATGTACTGGAAATATTATGTAATACTCAATGCCATAATGTCATGACCACTGGGGTCCGATAAACTCCCTTTGTGGCCTCTACTCTGTAATCCTTTTTGCGCTACCGCTCACAGGATGAGTATGGAGTGCACAATAAACTAGCTGCTGTCGGCGGCAAATTCACACACACACACACACAAACACAGTATATATTATATAAAAATGCAAAAATAAAAGTTAGCAGTGAGACCGCTTGTAGAGTAGTGCAGCATAATATTTACCATATTAATACTTTATGAATGTGAATGAATGTATTTGGTCTATAAGAGACTACTGTGTATGACACGTACACGTGAGCGGCAGGATAATCTAAACAGTCAGCTACAACAGTAGTCTTCCTGTACTGGTATACACCAACACCAGGGACGGACCACATGTACTGTATCTCAAAAAATGTATCGGTCCTCACTGTGAAAAATTCTGAGACTACAGAAGATAGATATTGGGACATGAATTTACTTTGATGTATAGTTTAACATAGGTATTACAATGTGTAATTATTTCGGCGTAATTAATATGATGTTCGGCCACCAAATGTAGTAGGATAAGTATACCACAGAGCCACGCATACCAACCCTCCCGAGACATCAACGAGTTGCATTTCGGAATTCATCGGACCCATCCTGGCAGACACTCTTTGAGATACTGTGCAGTGAAAACACTGACTCTGGTGTGTCAACACAGGACCAGCGTCACTAGTAACCATACAGTACCACCTGATCAAAAAGACAGCGTTCCCTGTGTAAGATGAAGACACAAGACGAGATGAATCTCCAACACGATGCAGTTTTGGTAAATATTAGAAAGCAGTAAAGTCTGAAATGAGACAATAAAAATCTCGCTTGTATGAACTTGATCCTAATGGAAGTTTAGCTTCTGTTTCGCGGTTGTCTGATTAGCTGTGAATTATGTGAACATGACACTGGGGAAAAAATGAGGGCAATTAGTGATCGCCATGGAAACACACACACACACACACACACACACACACACACACACACACACACACACACACACACTTTATCAGCTAATATTATTCATGTGCTAAACAACTTTATTACAGGTTACAATAATTTGATATACTATCCAAGAGGTCCATTTCTTCTAATATCTCTCTCTCTCTCTCCTTCTATATATATATATATATATATATATATATATATATATATATATATATATATATATATATATATATATATATATATATATATATTTCATGTAAATCCACAATGAAAACGTGGATAAGATAAATCTTGATAAAATCACACGGGAAAATGGAAACAACGGAGTACCTTCGCTTTCGTCTTTATTCAAGACATCTTCAGAGGCCTCTGAAGATGTCTTGAATAAAGACGAAATCTAAGGTACTCCGTTGTTTCCATTTTCCCGTGTGATTTTATCAAGATATATATATATATATATATATATATATATATATATATATATATATATATATATATATATATATACGTTATGATCCATTGTTTTCCGAGTTAGTGTGTTCAGTCGGACACACACACGAATACTTTCCTTATCCAAATTTCCCCCCCGTAGAGGCTGGAGGCGGCTACGGAGAAGGAGAATAAAAATACTATCAACGTGAAGAAAAACAAGAAAATAAACGAGATAACATCAGAGGAGACAATAATAACAACAATACAAGAGGGTAGACAACAAAGAAATTGCCTCACTGCCTCACCTTTCCTCCGAACATTTCCAACACGTGAACTGTAATTCATCGATATACTCCTCAATTATTCATTCAAGTCAACAATTTGAATAGAAAATTTTCTCCAGCATTTTCTGAAACTATTACAACTTCACATCACCTCGCAGCTGACAACCTCGTTTGACATTCAACGTTAAAACAAGATGAGTTTTTCATTGCCAAAGAGAGAGAAAGAGAGGGCGAGAGAGAACTAGTCTTGTACTATCATGTCGAATGTAAAATTTAGTCGAGTCGATCTAACAACTTTGAATAGTTAAGCCCCCGTCAACCTCCCGTCCACCTCAACAGCCCCCCCCCCCAATCCCCTCCCTCAACTCTCCCCACAAATCCTTCCCTCTCTTCCCCCAAGCTCGCTCGCCCCGTCATTGAATGTATGATGTATTGCCACAACGTAAGAATTTAGTTAATTTTCAATAATAAATTACCTCCGGAGACGTGCCTGAGTTGACTTAAGTATCCTTCATCCTCCGCTTCTTAAGAATAATACGGCGGGACCAATGAACTTTTTATATACGTAAATAATCTTCTTTTCTAGGGTAATGTTGTTCACCTGAGAAATAAAAAAACCCGAATAATTAGGCCTAAGGACCTCAACTTCAGCTTATTTCACCTAAAGATTAAACAACCTAACCCAACCTAACCTAACCTAACCCAACCTAACCTAACCTAACCCAACCTACCCTACCCTAACCTACCCTACCCTACCATACCCAAATCTAACCTAGCCTAACCTAACCCCCCCCCCCCCAAATAGTGTGAGGGTGATTAGTCTTTAGGTGAAATAAGCTTAAGAGATAATTTAAGGTGATGCCGAAAATAAACTTCAAGTGGAACCCATATTTAGTGACGTCATGCGGCCTTGTGTTACTCTTTTTATGTTTACTCTTCATTATTTCCTCAAGCTACTCTAGACTGGCTGACTGATTTACTCTCTCTCTCTCTCTCTCTCTCTCCATCCCTATCTATCTATCAATCTATTTAAGGAGAAAAAAAATCCTACGGGATCATGCCAGTGAGTCTCCCACACGGGAAATGAATAGAAGAAAAAATGATCACAGAAACGAGCTGAGATCAAGGCCAGTGCTGAGAATGTGAGAATTAGTGCATTGTATGAGTAACAGTGCGTCTGTGTTGGTGAGTCACAGTGTATGTATGTTATGTGACTTACAGTGTATGTATGTTATGTGAGTTACAGTGTATGTATGCTATGTGAGTTACAGTGTATGTATGTTATGTGAGTTACAGTGTATGTATGTTATGTGAGCTACAGTGTATGTATGATATGTGAATTACTGTGTATGTATGTTTGTGAATTACCGTGTATGTTTGATATGTGAGTTACTGTGCATGTATGTTTGTGAGTTACAGTGTATGTATGATATGTGAGTTACAGTGTACCTATGTTATGTGAGTTAGTGTATCTATGTTATGTGAGTTACAGTGCATTTATGTTTTGTGAGTTACAGTGTATCTATGTTATGTGAGTTACAGTATATCCATGTTATTATGTGAGTTAGTGTATCTATGTTATGTGAGTTACAGTATATCCATGTTATGTGAGCTAGGGTGTATCTATGTTTTGTGAGTTACAGTGCATCTATGTTTTGTGAGTTACAGTGTATCTATGTTTTGTGAGTTACGGTGTCTACGCTACGTGAGTTAGTGTATCTATGTTATGTGAGTTACAGTATATCCATGTTATGTGAGCTAGGGTGTATCTATGTTATGTGAGTTACACTGTATTTATGATATGGGAGTTACCGTGTATCATGTTATGTGAGTTAGAGTGCATCAATATTATGTGAGTTATAGTGTAGCTACCCTATGTGAATTACACTGTATCAATGTTATGTGAGTTACAGTGTATCTGTTACGTGAGTTACAGTATGTCTGTTATGTGAGTTGCAGTGAATCTGTTATGTGAGTTACAGTGTATCTGTTATGTGAGTTACAGTGTGTCTGTTATGTGAGTTACAGTGTATCTGTTATGTGAGTTACAGTGTATCTGTTATGTGAGTTACAGTGTATCTGTTATGTGAGTTACAGTGTATCTGTTATGTGAGTTACAGTGTATCTGTTATGTGAGTTACAGTGTGTCTGTTATGTGAGTTACAGTGTGTCTGTTATGTGAGTTACAGTGTATCTGTTATGTGAGTTATAGTGAATTAAGTTATGTGAATTTCATGTACCATTAGTAGTAGTAGCAGCAGTAGTGCAATGACGTATCTCAGTTAAAACAAAGGCGCTGTGAGCTAATAACCACAACGTACACCCCTTTATGACAAGTGTTAACAAGGTACTGTACAATAAACAAGTACAGCTACAACATACAGTTCAATAAACATGAACATCAGTAACAACAACAACAACAACACACAAAACATACACAACAAATAAACATAAACACAACAAAATCAACAAGATATCATAAGGTAATGTTGTCGCACTCACTCTTACCAAGTTCCGTTTACTTTACTTTAAACAAAGGATGATGATTTATAATGGACAATAAATGAGAGAATACTAGCTGAGGAGTAATAAAAAGATAAGTAAGAAAAAAAGACGCACGAGAAATGGAAATCTGATTGATTGTTTATTTACATATGATAGCATTAATAATTCAGATTTTATTTGCATTTGATTTACAATCAATTTATTTCAGTGGCGTGCGTCAGGGACTCACTATTTAGAATAACTGATTAAGTTTCTGCAATAACTTATTCCAAACACATCACCAGGATTTTAACGAAGCTTCCTATTTATTGAAAAAATACACAAATCGCAGCTTAAATGGCGCGCACAGCGAATAATAAAAGTGATTATTTTTATTTTCCTACAAACTGCAGATCTTGTATATAAAATAACCCATAAAACGCACTCGTGACTAGAGACAAGTGTGTAACACCTGCCTCTGTTTACTCAGTGTAGTAAAATAAACCAGGTTTTGTCTAAACTCTCAGCAAATATACAATAACAGAGTCGGGGTCTTAATATATCTCTACCTCTTCATTTTCATACTAAATCAGTACTTTTGTTTATCTTCAATAAATACAAATGTAGTAACAGCTGGCGTCAACCAAATGAGTGATAGCAGCAATAATATTTACAGAAGTTCAATGAATAATTATCTGTGCTGACAATGACAAATATGACTGTCTTATCTGCAGGAAATGACTTGTCAGTTTGTCAGTCTTATTGAACACACACACACACACACACACACACACACACACACACACACACACACACACACTTAAACGCAGTCGCATGTACACATACATTAACACAAACACATACTATTAATTATCTCGCCTCTCTCCACCCACCCCGTCTCTCTCTCCCTCCCTCCTTCTCACCTTCCTACTATCCTACTCACCTTCCCTTCCTCCCTCTTGCTTATTTCAACATGCACTAAACTTCACTCTCCTTCCTCCTCCCCTCCTTCTTTTTCCTCCATCCCACCTTCTATGCCACTAACCACCTCCATCGCTTCTCATACGCTCCCTCCTTCTATGCCCTCTTCATCATGCTCTCCATTATTGCCAACTCTCTCTCTTCCTATCGTTCTTCTACTTCCTCTCCCACGTCCTACTATCTACACGTGGTCCTAACCTTCATTTCATTGCCAAAAGAAGTACTCGATGACACACATATAACCATCAGAGTAAACACCACCTGACACAGACTATCGCTACAGATGGCTCACTCTTTGCAAGGGAGACAGATTCAACAACTCCGTATCTACTCTACAAAGTGAACTAGTTACCACACTCACTATTCCCAAACTTGTAATGGTCACTATCACAGTCAGTTTCACCATCTCTGACTCCCTCTCCTCATTACTTGCTCTTAACGCCCCCAACTCAAGAGTACCACACACATACTTGTCTTTAAAGTCAGATACATATAAGTATTTCTCACTGGGAACAAAATTCGATCGTGTGGATTCCTTTCACTCAGATTCCCCAGAGACCAACTGAGAAATGTCCCAGCTAACCTTACACAGCTAACCTTACACAGCTAACCTTACACTAAATACTGTGGAGTAAGTTGACTCTGACTAGTTAAACAAGTCTCTGAAAATTGTAATCAAGTGTAAACAAGCACTGGTCTATTTATTGATCCCCAATCAGGAATTGCGTCAAATAAAACACAGTGATAAAACAAATAACAAGATCAGACGTTTTCTCTCCCAGACAGTGTGGCCCCCTGACAGTATTGCTCTCTGACAGTATGGCCCTCTGACAGTATGGCCCTCTAACAGTATGGCCCGCTGACAGTATGGCCCTCTGACAGTGTGGCCCCCTGACAGTATGGCCCTCTGACAGTATGACCCGCTGACAGTATTGCTCTCTGACAGTATAGCCCTCTGACAGTATTGCTCTCTGACAGTATGACCCGCTGACAGTATTGCTCTCTGACAGTATGGCCCTCTGACAGTATGGCCCTCTGACAGTATGACCCGCTGACAGTATAGCCCTCTGACAGTATGACCCGCTGATAGTATTGCTCTCTGACAGTATGGCCCTCTGACAGTATGACCCGCTGACAGTATGGCCCTCTGACAGTATGGCCCTCTGACAGTGTAGCCCTCTGACAGTATGACCCGCTGACAGTATTGCTCTCTGACAGTATGGCCCTCTGACAGTATGACCCTCTGACAGTATGGCCCTCTGACAGTATGGCCCTCTGACAGTATGGCCCTCTGACAGTATGGCCCTCTGACAGTATAGCCCTCTGACAGTATGACCCGCTGACAGTATGGCCCTCTGACAGTATGACCCGCTGACAGTATGGCCCTCTGACAGTATGGCCCTCTGACAGTATGACCCGCTGACAGTATGGCCCTCTGACAGTATGGCCCTCTGACAGTATAGCCCTCTGACAGTATGACCCGCTGACAGTATTGCTCTCTGACAGTATGGCCCTCTGACAGTATGGCCCTCTGACAGTATGGCCCTCTGACAGTATAGCCCTCTGACAGTATAGCCCTCTGACAGTATGACCCGCTGACAGTATTGCTCTCTGACAGTATGGCCCTCTGACAGTATGACCCGCTGACAGTATGGCCCTCTGACAGTATGACCCGCTGACAGTATGGCCCTCTGACAGTATGGCCCTCTGACAGTATGGTCCTCTGACAGCATGGTCCTCTGACAGCATGGCCCACTGACAGTAAGACCCTCTAACAGCATGACCCTCTGACAGTATGACCCTCTGACAGCATGGCCCTCTGACAGCATGGCCCTCTGACACTATAGCCCTCTGACACTATGGCCTCTGACAGTATGGCCCGCTGACAGTATGGCCCTCTGACAGTATGACCATCTGACAGTATGACCTTCTGACAGTATGACCTTCTGACAGTATGACCCTTCTGACAGTGTGACCCTCTGACAGCATGGCCCTCTGACACTACGGCCTCTGACACTATGGCCTCTGACAGTATGGCCCTCTGACAGTATGACCCTCTGACAGTATGACCTTCTGACAGTATGACCCTCTGACAGTATGACCCGCTGACAGTATGGCCCTCTGACAGTATGACCCTCTGACAGTATGACCCGCTGACAGTATGGCTCTCTGACAGTATGGCCCTCTGACAGAAGTGAATACAAAATGTAAAGTATGTGGACAGAAATGTTGATACACAAGAGCATTATGATTCAGACTGTGAGAAAATATAGCCCCTGAGAGACAGGTCTAAGTATAGCCTGACTTTAATGAGAAGACAGGTGACATCCTTAGGTTACTCCCCACAGCCCGCGGCAAAGATATATAAGAAATAAATAATAAATAATAAATATATAACAAATAAATAAATAAATAAATAAATACATAAATAACACGAATAAATAAATAAATAAACATATAACATGAATAAATAAATAAATAAGTAAATTACATAAATAAATAAATAAATAAATTAAATAAATAAATAAATACAAAATACAAAATAAATAAATATATAGCATGAATAAATAAATAATTAAATAAAAAAGTAAATTACTTAAATAAATAAATAAATTAATTAAATAAATAAATAAATAAATAAATAAATAAATAAATACAAAAGAGAACATGAAAAAATAAATACATAAATAAATAAATAATAAATAAATAAATAAATTAATTCCATCATCCTCATCAACACCTCCAACACCCTCCATCCCGATATCCTCTCACCTCCCTCTTTACCACTACTCCAAGTCCCTCCATCACTTCTCCAACACTCTTTAAGTTCCCCGTCAACCTCCTTACCACTTCCCCACCACCCTCTAAGTCCCTCCCTCACTTCTCCATCACTCTCCAAGTCCCTCCCTCACTTCTCCAACACCCACTCCATCACTCTCCAAGTCCCTCCCTTACCTCTCCATCTCTCTCCAAGTTCCTCCCTCACTTCTCCATCACTCTCCAAGTCCCTCCATCACTTCTCCAACACTCTTTAAGTCACCCGTCACCCTCCTTACCACTTTCCCACCACCGTCTAAGTCCCTCCCTCACTTCTCCATCATTCTCCAAGTCCCTCCATCACTTCTCCATCACTCTCCAAGTTCCTCCAACACTCACTCCATCACTCTCCAAGTCCCTCCATCACTTCTCCATCACTCTCCAAGTCCCTCCAACATTCACTCCATCACTACTCCATCACTCTCCAAGTCCCTCCATCACTTATCCATCACTCTCCAAGTCCCTCCATCCCTTCTCCATCACTATCCAAGTCCCTCCATCACTTCTCCACCACTCTCCAATTCCCTCCATCACTCACTCCATCACTCTCCAAGTCCCTCCATCACTTCTCCATCACTCTCCAAGTCCCTCCAACACTCACTCCATCACTCTCCAAGTCCCTCCATCACTTCCCCATCATTCTCCAAGTCCCTCCAACACTCACACCATCACTCTCCAAGTCCCTCCATCACTTCTCCATCACCCTCCAAGTCACTTCATCCCTTCTCCATCACTCCCCAAGTCCCTCCATCACTTCTCCAACACTCTCCAAGTCCCTCCAACACCCACTCCATTACTCTCCAAGTCCCTCCATCACTTCTCCACCACTCTTCAAGTCCCTCCAACACTCACTCCATCACCCTCCAAGTCCCTCCATCACTTCTCCATCACTCTCCAAGTTCCTCCAACACTCACTCCATCACTCTCCAAGTCCCTCCATCACTTCTCCATCACTCTCCAAGTCCCTCCAACATTCACTCCATCACTACTCCATCACTCTCCAAGTCCCTCCATCACTTATCCATCACTCTCCAAGTCCCTCCATCCCTTCTCCATCACTATCCAAGTCCCTCCATCACTTCTCTACCACTCTCCAAGTCCCTCCATCACTCACTCCATCACTCTCCAAGTCCCTCCAACACTCACTCCATCACTCTCCAAGTCCCTCCATCACTTCCCCATCATTCTCCAAGTCCCTCCAACACTCACACCATCACTCTCCAAGTCCCTCCATCACTTCTCCATCACCCTCCAAGTCACTTCATCCCTTCTCCATCACTCCCCAAGTCCCTCCATCACTTCTCCAACACTCTCCAAGTCCCTCCAACACCCACTCTATTACTCTCCAAGTCCCTCCATCACTTCTCCACCACTCTTCAAGTCCCTCCAACACTCACTCCATCACCCTCCAAGTCCCTCCATCACTTCTCCACCACTCTCCAAGTCCCTCCATCACTCATTACATTATTATCCAAGTCCCTCCATCACTCTCCAAGTCCCTCCATCACTTCTCCATCACCCTCCAAGTCCCTCCATCACTTCTTCAACACTCTCCAAGTCCCTCCATCAATTCTCCATCACTCTCCAAGTCCCTCCAACACTCACTCCATCACTCTCCAAGTCCTTCCATCACTTCTCCAACACTCTCCAAGTCCCTCCATCACTCATTCCATCACTCTCTAAGTCCCTCCATCACTTCTCCACCACTCTCCAAGTCCCTCCATCACGTCTCCATCACTCTCCAAGTCCCTCCATCACTTCTCCACCACTCTCCAAGTCCCTCCATCACTTCTCCACCACTCTCCAAGTCTCTCCATCACTCACTCCATCACTCTCTAAGTCCCTCCATCACTTCTCCATCACTCTCCAAGTCCCTTTATCACTACTTCATCACTTCTCCACCACTCTCCAAGTCCCTCCATCACTTCTCCATCACTCTCCAAGTACCTCCCTCACTTCTCCAACATTCTCCAAGTCTCTCCATCACCCACTCCATCACTTCTCCAACACTCCCCAGTCATTGGGGAAGGAAACTTTTCCAAACAACAGGAGAACACATGAAATCTTGTAATTAATGGTAAGTTAGGGCCAGGCGACGCCAGAGCTCAATCCATGATTAAAAAATAATGGGAAGAAAATGAGAAGTTAAATTGCACCGTCCTTATGGCGGGGCTTGTCATAGACCCATCAATGATGACGTGTACGGGAGAAAGAGATGCATGTGTCTTGTGTGTGTGTGTGTGTACTGTAGTCCATGAGGGCCTCTACAGTCACCTAACGAACGGTAAACGTAACGCTGGCGGACAACGGAAAATGTATAAGGATAGTCTTAAGATAAACCGGAAAAGTACCAATCGACCCCCTCACCTGGGAGACGATCACGCCACACCGTAGCGCTTGGAGGAGCATCATACGACTAGGTGTCAATACTTTCTTGTTAGCCCGACTGCAGCAGCAGTAGTAGTTCGAGAAAATAGCAGGATGGATGGTGTGGGGAAAAAAGCACTGAAGACACAGGGAAGGAGCAGGAGCTTCAGGCCTGGATGCAGACGGGTGGAGAGTCATCCTCAGTACTAACAAGTTTGGCGACGCAACAAGTGATCTCTGCACTGCCACAGCCGTTCTTGCAAGAAAGCTAGCAGCCTTTTGCTGCCACCACCTACAAGCTCTAACGGCCAGCCGCCTCATCCCCTGGACAAAAATCCACCCAGGATGTAGGCCTACAGGTATAGGGATGGGGGAAGTGCTGAGGCGGATCAATAGAAAATCCATAATGGAGGTAGTCATTGGTTACATGAAGACATCAGGGCAGCTGCAGGGAACCTGCAATTATGTGCTGGCCACCAGGCTGGGGGTGAAGCTGCTATTCACGCCACGAGAAAGATATTAGAGCAGTGTGAATGTGAGGCAGTACTCCTGGTTGATGCTTCCAATGCATTCAACATAATCAACCGCAAGGCTACACTGCTCAACATCAAGATCAATTGTCCAAGCTTTGCAATATATGTTGAAAACGCCTACAGGAACCCATCACACCTTTATATAACAAGCTTCAAGGCCCTAAGAGGAGATACCACCATACAGTTAACTGAGAGAACAACGCAGGGGGATCCAGTCGCCATGGTAATGTACACAATAGGCCTGTCAGTGCTCCAACACACAATAAACTATGAACAACCAATGTCAAGCAAGTGGCATATGCTGATGACCGTACAGGAGCAGGAAAAGTGGGGGACATCAAAAAGTGGTGGGACCTGGAAACATCACGAGGTACACAAATAGGATACCACCCAAATGCCAGCAAGTCCTTCATTGTGAAGCCAGAATACCATGACTGGGTTATAGAGGTGTTCAGCAGAAGTGAGGTCAAAATAGAAAAGATGGCCAAAGACACTTAGGTGCGGTAATCGGCAGGAATGATTTAAAGATCGAGTACGTAACGGGAAAGATAAAACGAGTAGATGAAAGAAATCGAAGCTCTGTCGGATATTGCTAAAACTGAGCCACATGCAGCTTTTGCGGCATTCACCCATGGAGTCAAGCATCGTTGGAATTACCTAATACGCACTATCCCTGATATCGGAACCCTCCTCCACCCTCTGGAAGAAGCCATCAGGGTCGCTTTTATCCCAACATTAGTGAAAAGCTATTATTTAACCCCAGCAGGATTTTCCATCCCATGGCCGCATGTCACCATAATCTAGCTCGCGAGACTGCACACAAGAGGAACGAGAACGACAAGAACAGGGCATATAGGGAGAGAATTCAAAATGTAGGTGAAGGCAGCTTCACTCCTCTGGTGTTCACAGCCTCTGGAGGGATGGGACCAAGTGCAACCTGCTTCTACGCAAGACTGGCCGAGGTGTTATCCTGACAGAAGCAGCAGCCCAGAAGTTACATTGCAGCCTGGTTGATATGTCGATTGTCCTTCTATCTACTTGGGTCTACATTGCTTTGCCTCAGGGGAACGAGATTTTCGGCCTCAAAGCCAACAACATTCGCCGTTATTGACTAGGAAGCAACAGCCACTGAATGCCGCATAGATCTGCGTCTTTATTAACTCAGCTACGGTAGGTACTTTTGTATTAAGGTATTTAATATTAGTGTAATAAAATAGTGGCGAATATGTGGCTATTGGGTGTATTGGGGGAGGCTGGAGGCCAGGTTAAGAAATAGTAGTAGAGAGAGCGAGTGAGTGAGTGAGCATGCGTGTGTGTGTGTGTGTGTGTGTGTGTGTGAACATCCAAGAACGTTAATCAACTGTTGACTTGTTGTTCTAAATAAAACACGGAAAACGACTCACCCCAAAACAACGACTTATCCTCTCTCGTCCCGCCTAACAGATCATACCCCATTAACTGAGGACAAAGGTTTGATCACGGTTACCTACCTGAGTGACGTCACGTGCCCCTCAAGAAAACTAAACGCTGTAATTCCCCCGTAAGGTAAACAAGCCTAGCCTAACCTAACCTAACCTAACCTTTACACTGTGTGGTTGTAGTCTGACAGAAGAACTCATCAACTTCCTCGCCACGTTAGGAATATTAAACAAGCGTCCAGGGCAATGCCTGTGTAAATAAATATATAAAACGTCCAAGGAAAAGACAAAGGAAAACAAATGTAAAGTATAATTGTGATACTGGGGATCACAGTGTAGTTTTCGGCATTAAAATCGACGACAATAATATTAATAAAACAATAATGATAAAAATAAAATAATCAATACGTAATATATAGCACTGTTGTGGGACACCAACGTGCTGGGACGGTATATACATATTTTATAACAAAGTAACCTCTGACCTCTGTACAACCACAGTTCTAGGGTCTGTCGTGGTGAATATACTGTAAATGACCTGTATGAACACCACAGCTCTCTCCGCCCTCGTGTTAAGCTGTAAGGATACAATCTTATTTATGTATCGCTGAGTGCTTTTTACATATCAGTTAAGTTACTTTTGAACCTGAAGCATAGCAGGTTTTGAGGTGATTGAAAAGTCCTTGTGCACCCGTATTAATTAATACTATAGCAATTAACCTTGTTCTTCTCGTAACACGGCAGGTATAACAAGGAACTACTATATTGTTAATTATTGCAAGTGCACAGATATTTTTCGATCACCCTTTATTAAGAGTAAACGTGATAATGAAAACAAACTGATTTATTCACCCAAATGCAAAAAAAAAAAATTACAAATTAATCTCAGTTTTCTTGAAGTATGTCAAGAACTATTAATCAAATGTTCTCTAAATATCACTTTAGTATGGGAAGGAAGACCGAGCAATAAACCGATCACAATATCATATTATTACATCAAAGACAACAGAGGTCCCGGATGTATTTGTTCAGCATCTTCAAACAACGAGTGAGTTTGTTAGCAGTGAGTTTCACACCTGACTCTTTGCACCAACAGTTGATTTCATGAGCTCTTGGTAAGGCTTCCAGCCACAAGAACTCTTCAATCTGGAGAATTAACAGGAAGTAAAAATGCATTATCATCCTCATAGCCAAACAAAGACGGTACAATCTAGATTATCTGAGGTAAAAGACAAAAATAAGAGGGGTCCTGGAAACCTACCCCGAGGCAATCCAGAAATGGATGCATTGTCAACTCTAAAAGACCCACCAGGAACAATCATTTCTCTTTTCTTAAGATGGTGTCACACGGGCACTTGTATTAGCAATTTTCGCTTTGGGCTAGTACAGTACAGTACAGTAGAGTTCAGCGGTTGATGTTTCATCTGCCAGCAGCAGATTTCTCCAGACCAACGTGTTGGTCTTCAAAGCGTAATTATCAGGAATTATATTAAAAGTTAAAGGAGTTTGTGTATCATGTACTGGTGCAATGAACAATTATCGTCCGGCTGGTTATAATTTATACAGAAAATAGCAAAAATATATAAGATGTTTTAAAAACAACTCATTTGAATCAGTTGTCGACATCCCTCTCCGCGCAGACAGCTTCGTCCGCTTACTGGCAATTACAATTTTTTATTTTCACAATGAAAATACAAAACAATTGTATGAAACTTTAATATAAATGCAGTTTAACTGAATATTCCTGTTAGTTTAGTCTGTTTTTGTAATTCAAGACCAAACTTTCTTCCTTTTCGCCGGCCAGGAGCGACTCTACCAGTGTTTCCTCTCACCTATATACTTAATACAATGCAAAATCTTCAAAGGCATGTATCTTGTTATTGTTTTGGTTTGGCTCCAGCCGCTCCACTGTGGCAATAGCCTACAGTATAGTGCTCCCGTCGTGTGACCACACTTCTTAAATATTGCTGGTAAACCACTGACGTAGTGCTGGCCGAAAGCGAACCATCATGAACAATCCGAACGTTTCTCTTAAACTCATTATTTCTTAAAGGTCGTGGAAATACCTATTAATACCAGCGTTTCACATTTCGTATAGCAGTTCATCACATTTTACTAAATTAAATGTTGCAATGAAATTTATCTGAACAATTCGAGGTTTAAATCCTTTGTCGAAGTTCTCAGCAACATGTGACAATAATGCATATGGTATCACTTTGTGCCATGAAGTTTCCTGTTCGCCAACTGTCAAGGAGGCAATGTGACCATAGGAAGAGCAGAATTTCTTATAAATCCATTTTTCAGATACTTTGAACAAAACAGAGTGAATGCAATTGAACGGTGGTTAATGCTGTTAGCCAATATGTCCCTTTTAGTATACAAACAAAATGAGGAACGAGTAGCTTCCATTCATCCAGAAAATAATTTGTTTTTATAAACTGACAGAGGCAATTTACTTTTGGGACCAGCATTGAGCTCAATTATTAAAAAAAATAACATGGATTAACCTATTGGGATCTTCTGCTCATGTATGGAGACTCAAAACTTTCACACATTTTTACTCTTCAAGGCATGAGAGCACCATTACTGCCACACGTAAGAAGAGACAATGGATACCTCACTGACCATCAACCAGGGACCGACAGAACAACAGACACGGATGATGAGGTATCAGTCAACCGGTGACCTGAATGACCACCTTTATTAGTGAAATTTTACTGATTGTTCACTTGTTTTTTTCGAAAAGGAATATTCGTCAGAAGACCAATAAAATAATAATCTGTAGTTGCCGGGGTGTTACCTGCCACCCCCCATGTATGAGGTGTTTGTCGGAATATTTCATCGGCCTATATTAACACATAACACACCATTGATCGATTCACTGGACGTGACTGTATCGAGTAAAGGCATCGGGTGTGAATTCTTTTTTCATCTTACTCACATTAGTAACCTAATACAATAAATTATTTGTTGTAGCATTATTTTCTAAGAAATATTTTCTCTGCATCTGTATTTGAGTCATGCTGTTCAATATTCATAGTATAACAAGGGTTTAATAATCATAAAGTTGAAGTGAACGCAATAGCTTATAGTGTTGTCACGTCTTACCATTATTATGCTGGGTGACTTTTACTCACAAAAACAAGAACTCGTATGAGTCATACCTTTATAACCTCACTGTACTCACCTCACTCAGAGGGTTGGCAGCCACAGTTCTCTTCTCTAAATATTCTCGGGCCGTTTTTACCAATCCTCTAAGGTTTGTATCTCTCTGGGGACCCAGTGTTTAATTTCATTCATCTATCCCCGTCTCTGCCTTCCCTTGTCCCTCCTACCCTCAACTTTACCCATTAATATTTATGTTATTATTCCCTCATCCCCAATTATATGACCAAAGTATCTCATTTTGCTTTTTTCTGTACATTTCAAGAACTTCTCATGTAGTTTCTGCTAGTCTTAGTACTTCTCCATTTGTTTCCTGGTCAGTGTAGCTATTCTTACCATTCGCCTATAACAACACATTTCGAAGGCCTCCAACTTTTTTCTGGTGTCTGCTACCGTATACTAATAAGGCCACAGCACTGTAATCATGTGAGTTCCCCTTCTAATATCCAGTCATAGTCTTAAAAAATATGTCGAAGTCGTTATCAACATCAGTTCTGCTACAGTAATCAGCTTCATTACGTCACATTACAGGACCAGAGGCCTTCTTGCCCTTCTTATACTAATACTACTAAACTTACTACTGGGAGAAAGAAGAACACGAAGAAGAAGAAGAAAATAAGAAGAAAACGAAAAAATAAAACGAAGAGAGAAATAAAACGAAGAAAAAAACAAAATCAAGAACAACAACAAGAACGGCCACTAAATTCTATAATGTCTTAATAAACACGCTTAGGTGGCATACGGACCTACGCTCGTATCGCCTATACTTCTAAAATGGAAATTATTGCCGTAAACCTATATTTTGAAATATATCTCTCTGAATATACTTTAACAGAACTAATATATCACGAAAAATATCACAATAATGGAGGAAGGTTTATCATAATAGTGCTGTTATTTTTATTTTACTGATAATGTTTTGTCTTGTTTTCTGAAAGGAGTGACACAAGTGAATGAGGTGAATGGAATACCGTCATAGCTGTTGTCTAAATACTGAAGGGTTGTCTGAACACAACAATAGTCTTGCTAGTGAATACCTTCTCGTGTTATTCTTGAGTGTTGTTATATTTACAACACCCTAAATCTATCTTTACACTAGAAATCAATATTCATCTATAAAATAATAATGTTAATAAAAAATACAATATAAAACATATATCACAAATTCATGTACAATACACTACAATGCTTCATGGACTTACAATATTCCTATTTTACCTAGATAATATTATCATAAACTTGTACTACAGTTAACATATATTTACAATGTATTCTTGCAGACCGTTAATACTAAACACTAGTTCAATACCTTATTAGTCTCAATGTTCTTTCCAGGTACAGCTCCCAGAAGGCTCAGTCGTGTGTGTATCTGTATAGTGTTGTACAATATCTATTTATCCTCGTTATATACACAGTCTCAGTTTCCAGAGTCTTGTGATCCAATCTTTTATGTCTGTCATTGTCCTGTCATAGCGTGTTTGTCATTGTGTGTTTGTCTTTGTTCTGTCATAGTGTGTTTGTCTTTTTTCTGTCATAGCGTGTTTGTCTTTGTTCTGCCATAGTGTGTTTGTCTTTGTTCTGTCATAGTGTATTTGTCTTTGTTCTGTCATAGTGTGTTTGTCTTTGTTCTGCCATAGTGTGTTTGTCATTGTCCTGTCATAGTGTGTTTGTCTTTGTTCTGTCATAGTGTGTTTGTCTTTGTTCTGTCATAGTGTGTTTGTCTTTGTTCTGTCATAGTGTGTTTGTCATTATTCTGTAATAGTGTGTTTGTCATTGTCCTGTCATAGTGTGTTTGTCTTTGTTCTGTCATAGTGTGTTTGTCTTTGTTCTGTAATAGTGTGTTTGTCTTTGTTCTGTCATAGTCTGTTTGTGTTTGTTCTGTCATAGTGTGTTTGTCTTTGTTCTGCCATAGTGTGTTTTTCATTGTCCTGTGATAATGTGTTTGGAACTGTTCTGTTTTGGTCATTGTTATGGCATAGTGTGTTTGTCGCTGTCCTGCCATAGTGTCCGTCACTGTCTAATGAAGTGTCTGTCACTGTCCTTTTATAGTGTCTGTCACTGTCCTTTCATAGTATGTCTGTCGTTGTCCTGTCATATTGTCTGTCACTGTCGTGTCATAGTATCTGACACTGTCCTATCATAGTGTCTGTCACTGTCCTATCATAGTGTCTGTCACTGTCCTTTCATAGTATGTCTGTCGTTGTCCTGTCATAGTGTTTGTCACTGTCCTGTCAAAAAGCGCTGATGGAGTTGCCTGATACGGGTCACCAGACGAGTGTTTAGTGTTTTGGTAAATAAACAAAAGTGTTGGTCTCTACAGGCGAAATTATCCCTCATGAATAAAAAAATCGAATTTGAAAATGTGTTGATGTAAACAATTGTTTTTCCTTTAGTTTTTATGATTCCATATTCCGTAATGAAAGTTGTCATCCGTAATGATAACACGGCCTTGCACGGTACTTTGATTCTTTTAATGTTGTTACGACTTTTTGTAATGGACAACGTGTAAAAAAATTACGTTGACTTCCGATTAATAAGGGATTTAAAATGTTTTATATTACGTAAACTACAACAGCAGATACGATAATATATTAAACTTTATACGACCTTAATATTTTTATCCGATTTTTTCTTAACAACAACTAGTCATTTTTGTTTTAACTTACACCACTAATCTCAATACTTTCAATACTTGTAATTACTAAGCTTGATAAAAGTAGGATTCTTTTTTTATTAATATTAGCTTGATGAGATAAATGAATTACAATAGTCTTCCAATTGGTTATGGGCAGTAAAGAAATAATACGTCTCGTCTATCGTTAACATCTTCCTGCTTAAATTATATCTCCTCCCACCTGACGACGAGAGGAGAGGTTCGTACTGGGTGATTATTGTGTTTCCAGCCTTCCTTAACCTCATGTACAGTTGCCGACAAAATTTCTTGAACACTTGGCAATATCTGGCATTTTCTTCTGGGTTATATTATATATTATTTTTTTTGTTCTGTCTTTTTATTTAATAACGCTGTTTTTTCGCCGCATATGTCGGAACCACACACCAAAAATCCCTCCATACAAAGAAAAATCTAAGAAAACACTGTACAGCACATTTATTAAAATTCCACTCCCACCACCTGATGATCCTCATGAACTTACTGGTTAAATATTGTCAAGTGTCCAGGGAATTTTCTCTCTTTCTTATATACATATATATATATGCAAGTAAATCACTGTAAGTGCGTGTGAATTACACGAAAGCGCTTGGGAACTTCGTGTTTTCTTCTTTCCTTGTGGTTATCAGCATATATATATATATATATATATATATATATATATATATATATATATATATATATATATATATAATATAGAAACACTAAAACAGATCGCTTCTTGACAGGGAATAGCTGACGGAGAATGAATGGAGGAGGAAGAGGTAGGTGGTGATAAGGCTTCTGGCAACATGAACCGTCAACGGAAACGTCTTCACTTGAATCCTGGATACTCATGTGACAGTTTGGAAGCTGCACCTTAAGGCCGACCACATGGCCCTCGACTGATCACTACCAAACAGAAGAAACTTATGGACAACCCTCAACCCTGGAGGTGTTAAGACGGTGCCAGAACGTTTGGGGGTGACCTTTAATCTGACCTTTCACCCACCTCAACTAAGAGTGTCAGGTTTCTTGGGATACCTTTCAGGGATGTTATTAGATAGTTTGAAGGTAAAAGCTGGAAACAAACGAAAGTTGGAGCTAATATAGCACTCTCTCTCTCTCTCTCTCTCTCTCTCTCTCTCTCTCTATATATATATATATATATATATATATATATATATATATATATATATACTATATATATATATATATAATATATATATATATATATATGTATGTATACAGTATATATATATATATATATATATATATATATATATATATATATATATATATATATATATATATATATATACTGTATATAGAGTATATCACCATAGACTAAATTGATAGATGAAACGCTCGCCTTAACCACTTGTGTACGGGATCCCATCTGAGCTGAATAAAAGCGTCTGGCGTTAGCCAAAATAAAATATTAAAAGTGAAGGGTGAAGGGAGACAGTCTGCTAAAGAAGGACTATTTTTTTTGTATAAAACTTCCTAAAAATCGAACTGATGCTTATGTAGCGAGCATTCTAGTCGAGTTATTGAACTCAAACTTACATCCGGACACAAGCATACGCACATATACACAAAAATACACACACACCTACACACGCATACACACATTCATTGAAAAATACAAACGGTACTAACCACATCACTTCTCAGCTCAGAAAACACATCAACACCTGACATAAACAACGCCGTGTACATCAGTTTATCGACGGAAAAAACGTATTATAATGGAGATGTAAAATATTAACGACAGATTATTATACTCCGTGTATTAAAGCTGTGTGTGTGTACGGTGATATAGTCTCCGCTAAGGATGTATAAATGCCGGACACACACACACACCCACACACACACCCAATCAGAAACCCCATTCACCCCCCCTTCAAACACACACCACGCACACACAAACCTCCTAGTCAACACGTGCCCCCTAAACACACACACACACACACACACACAAAAATCGCACTCGCCCTCCCATACACACACACAAATCGCCCAGTCACTCCCCCACACAAACACAAACTCCCCAGTTACCCCCCCCCCCCCACACACACCTCACCCCACACACACACACACACACCTCAACCGCCCCCCACCCCCACACACACACACGGAGGGAAAAACTTTTAATTACACTCCTTAAATGGAAGATTTCTAATGAAGAGTTTTAATGATCTTTATATTCATGCATGATGAGGAGAGACACACAGTAGCCGTGTGAGGATCTCTCTCTCTCTCTCTCTCTCTCTCTCTCTCTCTCTCTCTATGTCTGTGTCTGTTTTCCCAAATGTTTCTTGATTTGTGTTTTTGTATCTCCGTCTTTGTCTGTCTGTTTGTCTCTGCGTTAGCTTCCGTGTTTGTCCCTTCTGCTTATTTGTCTCTTGGAATGTCTCTCTGTCTTTGTGTATGTCTGTGTGTGTCTGTGCATTAATGTGTCTGTCTGTGCATGAGTGTATTAATGTGTCTGTCTTTAAATGTGTGTCGGTCTATGTCTGTCTGTACTAGTATGTATGTCTGTGCCTGTCTGTCTGTACTAGTATGTATGTCTGTGCCTGTCTTTCCATGTTTGTATATTTGTGTCTGTCTGTGCATGTGCCTTTGTCTGTCTGTGCATGTCTGTTTGTCTGTGTCTGTCTTTGCATGTGTGTATGTATGTGTCTGTGCAAGTGTGTATGTCTGCGCCTGGCAGTGCATTTGTGTATGTATGTGTCTGTCTGTGCATGTGTGCATGAATGTGTCTGTGTGTGCCTATGTGCGTATGTACTGTATGTGTTTGTCTGTGCAAGCGTGTGTCTATCTGTCTGTCTGTCAATGGAGGAGTGATTGGATAAGTGGTGACAATATACCTGCCAATCAGTCACTCTTGTCAATCTTGTGGTCTGCTTCTGTCTTTTATTCTGGCTTTTGTCTGTCCCTGAGCATGTATTTTCCTTCCTTTTTTTCTATCTGTCTATCTATCATTGTCTGTCTTTTTCGACTATGCCTCTCTCTCTCTCTCTCTCTCTCTCTCTCTCCTATGCACCCCGTCATTCCAGCCATGAGTATTTAAACACCATCGGAATCCTCAGGTCCAGCTGTCTCTCGCCTGCCCTTGTGTACGCTCTTCTGTCTAATAATCCTCAACAAAATACGAAACAATACAAAAAATTACGAACTACGAAAAAAGTAAAGATAATATTTGTACAAAATTCGAAACTAATCGACATGATTTTGCAGTGTGTATAAGAGTAATTGACTGTTCGGCTGTGTGTGTGTGTGTGTGTGTGTGTGTTCGCACAAATGGTGGTGAAATGCGTCTAGTGAGGCAACATTATGTTAGTCTTATGGTGCAAGCACTGCTTGCTTCCTCTCCCTTTCAGCTACCGCCGCTGGCTAGAGTAAGTCTTCCCCTGCCAGTACAAAGCCTCTTCACCATCGAGACTCCTGCTGTGCCTCCTCGTAGCAGCACACGGTAACTGGATGCCTCGTGGGCCCAGGCTAGATGAGCAGGGGATCACGGAGTAGGAGTGGGCCCCAGAGGGACGGCGCATAGGCCCACTAGCATGTGGACACATCCTGGCGCCTAGCAACCATTGCCCCGCTGCCTTGCGGATTAACCTTGGTAGGCACAAGGCTACGGGAGTTAACCCCAAACGAAAACTCTGCCGTGGAGCCCCGCATCAGGCAGACATGCTTACAGAGCTCCAACAAGACCCCAACAGCGGTATAGGCGGAAGAGGTGACCACCATGGGAATCCAACGACTACACCGGTGGACGAAGGCAATGCATGATGGACAGGCTACTAAGGCGAAACCCAACAAACTGGGCTATCGGCAGTCAATTGCAACTCTCCCTCTCCCCAGTCGTTGCAACACTTGCACTTCTGAATCAGGAAAAGGGAGAGCCAAGATGTGTGGTTGCAGTCTGCGCTCCTGCCTCACGACATAAATCAACTCACGCACAGCCATCATCCAGCTCATCATGCCTCCTGTCATCATCAAGACCCCTATACCCCCAAAAGTCCCATGGCGACGGATGAGTAGCGACAGGGAAAAATGACTGCAGGGAGACTCTAGTCACAATCCTGCACATGGGCGCACAGATAATATGGTCGTTTATGCACTGGGATCTAGGCAGCAGTGCAATCCGGTCCTGTCTGTGTGACTGAGCAGCCCTTTCGAGGAGCCACTCTGCTCACCCCACATGGCTAGAAAAGGTGCGCTAAACATAGCCTGCCTAAAAAAAAAAACCTGACTGAGCAACCGCACCCAGTAAGGTTATCCTTATGCGCTCGAAAACACAATCATAATCACAGATCCAAACAAACAAGGATGTTTACTGGCACTAACTCTCTTTTCCATTTCTTGGCTGCCTTCCTTACTTGTGCCAATTTAGCTGGCGGGGTGGATATCGAGTACCAGATGAAGGGTCTTTTCAACATAAGATGAATCCATGCAGGAACAAAGATATCGGCAACTTCCATTACTGAACTTCAGTATGTTGACGACCTCACCCTTGTCGCTCACAATGAACACGACCAACAGGAGATTATAAACACCTACGCAGATGCATATGCACACTTCAGCCTTGAGGTGAATGTATGTAAGACTCAGATTCTCTTTCAGCCTGCCCCTGGTTCAGCCACACCTCCACCATCCATCCAGCTTAACGGTACTACCCTCTCTAATGTTACCCACTTTCGGTATTTCGGCTCCCACCTGTCCACCACCGCGGACATCGATGGAGAGATTCAGCATCGGATCAGATGTGCATCTCAAGCATTTGGCAGACTCCGAAACCGTGTCTTCAGCTGTAGGGAGCTGAAATTATCCCCACCCTGCTGTATAGCAGCGAGACATGGGTCACTTACAGGAGGCACCTCAAGGCGCTTGAAAACTTTCACCAACATAGTTTACGCTCCATCCTTCGGGTTCGCTTCGAAGAAAGGAGATCAAATATCAGTATTCTCGCTGACACCAACTGTAGGAGCATCGAGACTACCATTATCCATGAACAACTACGTTGGACTGGCCATGTTACCCGCATGGACGACAACAGACTGCCAAAGCAGCTACTTATCTGAAAAAGTGTCATATCGATCCCCTCACCTGGGAGATGACCACTCCACACCTGCACACCGTATCACTTGGAGGAGCCTAAGAAGAGAAGGTGTCAATACTTTAGAGTTAGCCCGACTGCATACCGAGGTAAACAAGCCCAAGCGCCGGCAAGACGCTGCCGCCGCTCCTCCCGCACTATATGTAGCCCTTCACATGTGCAACATATCTGGACGGCCCTGCTGGTCCCGTATCGGCGGCTCAGCCTCACGAGTCACCTCAGAGCTCACCAACGAAGGTGACATCTCACATCTCAAATAACTTCCATCATTGTATCATAGCTGGATGATTGACATACTCGATTTCGAGTGACAGGAAAGTAGTGGTGGTGGTAGTAGTAGTAGTAGTAGTAGTAGTAGTAGTAGTAGTAGTATGTGTGTGTGTGTGTGTGTGTGTGTGTGTGTAAATGGATACATAAATGTCTGTCTGTACACATGGCTAGATGAATGTATAAATGACCTTTGGACTGAATTTTTTTTATTTTACATTAATTCTACTTTCCTTTCACTTTTGTGATACACTTAATCCCATCTTAGGTTCTTTTGGTTTTCTCTTCCTCCTCCATCTCTTCTTCTTCCTCTTCATCTTCCTAGTCCTGCACCTCCTAATCCTCCCCCTAATAGTCCTCCTCCTCCTCCTACTTAACCATTCCCATCCTTTTTCTACCCCTTCCACTCCTCTGCTTCCTCCTCTCCCTAGTCCTTCCCTATTAGCCCTGTTCCTCCTTCTCTTCCTCCCCCATCCTCTTCCTAGTCCTTCTCCTGCTCCTCTTCCTAGTCCTCCCCTTCTTACCTCAACTCCCTAATCCTCTTCCAAATCTTTCCCCTCCTCCTCCTACTCCCCATTCTATTCCTCTTCCTAGTCCTCCCTCTACTTCCTCCTTCCTTAAGCCATCAGTCTCAGGAGGACGAGGGTAACAGATGACCCCCAGGAAGTAGCTGTAAGCACTGTGAGGTTCTCAGCTTCCTGTCTTTACATTAATTGAAAGGAACCGAAGCCTAGTGCAGGATGTCTTGTCGAATCCTACCGTTTTCTATAGGATAATGGATATGGAAACAAAAACACTTTGGAAATGTAAATAAAGGACCTTGGAAATGTGTACATACGACGTAGGGAATGTGCACATAATACGTAGCAACTGTGCAAGGTGAATGTGGGAAAAGTGCACATAAGGTGACCGTAATCAATAAAATTAATATTGTAAATGGAGCGACGCTTTACTTGTCCATTCCTATTTCGGATCATCTGTCTACACAAACACACATAGTACCGTACAATAATACATATACACACATAAATTCATACATTATATAAGCATCTGAATAATATACATAATTATACAGTATGTCAGAAGGTATGAAGATGACGAACATGAACTGTTATTCATCTCTCTCTCTCTCTCTCTCTCTCTCTCTCTCTCTCCTTTTAACCCAACCCACGCATCATCCCACATCCCACGCAACCCCCACACACTCTCCCAGGCGACCACTCATGCACTCTTCCACACACCTTCCTACACAACCTTCCACGCACCTTCCCACACGATCACCCACGCATCCTCCTGTACAACCTTCCACGCACCCTACCACGAACCCTAACCAGACACCCTACCACGAACCCTAACCAGACACCCTCCCACGCACCCTAACTACACACCCTAACAACACATCCTCCCCAAACCCTCCTACACACCTTCCCTTGTACCCTTCCACACACCCTAACCGTAAAACCTCCCACAAACTCTGCCAAACACCCCCTACGCACCCTCCCACACTTTCCCACGCACTCTCCGACACACCCCTCCCCCCACACACTCTCCCAGGTACATGCATTACCTTATAGTTCCACACCGGCCCTAACTCCTGCTAAATACTCAATTACGCTTAACTTTATCAAAGTTAGACGTAATGACGGAATGAAAATTAATTTAATTCTCGTGTTTTATTATTATAATATTATATTATTATTATTATTATTATTGTTATTATTATTATTATTATTATTATTATTTAAATTTTTACGATATCATGATATTCTTGAGCAAGAGTTAACAAGACGAGGGTGAATGGTTTAGTCACTAGACCATTCACTCTAGTGCAGTGGTTCTCAACCTTTTTCACGCCATTCCCCCCTTGAGGAATTTTCAACATCCTCGTGGCCTTCTTCATTTTTCTCCCAGAACAGACAAACAGACAAGTGATAAAGACTAAAGAATGATAAAGAAGGACAGATAAATAGGACAAGAGTTAGAATGGCAAACACACATTCACATACATAACACGCCCATGCACTCACACATAAAGCACACATACAGTCATACACAAACATGCACACAGGTAAACATTCACACTCAAGCTAGCAAGCTGAAGTGTACTTACTGTAAGCAAGAACACGCCTCCTTTGACAAGCACTGCCCAACTTGGAAGAATGAGAAGAATAGTGAGTCATACCAATTTATCACTAAAAATGGTAGGATTATATAAGTAAAGAACGAGTATGAACAACAATGGCACCAATAAATAAGGAAATAATTAATAAAGGAAGTGTACAAATATTTCACCCACGCAAAGCAGCGACCACATGAATTAGGAAACAAAATAACTAACACCAATTACGGAGTATATTATGCTTGAGTCAAGCTCAAACACAATATATGGTTCAGAGACAATACACTCCACTGTTTTCGTGATGGTATCCCAGGCCAGACTGAGATCATTCGGTCCTATCACCACTTGCAAAGGGATGACACACGGACACCTACTGAACAAGTCAGTTCAGCAGCTCGGTCCAGCGCCTGTCACACAGACAGGGACTGAACCTGTGAAATCTTAAATAATCCGTAAAAAAAAAAAAAAAAAAAAAAAAAAAAAATAGCACCAGAGTATGTAAATATTAAAATTGTATTGTCGTTATGATTAAACAAAATGACAAAAAAAATAATGAAAATTCTCTTCTGCCAAGTCAAAATAAGTAATACAAGTTTTGTTTAATTCAGATTCCCAACATTATTTGGAAACGTACAATATATAACAGCTCGCCGTGGCTCCCCTAAATTCTTGCCGTTGCTCCCTTGGTCCCAGGTTGAGAACCACTACTCTAGTGGGTCCATCAACACTTATCATACATAACCCAAGGCACAGCCCACACACACACACACACCTTAATCTGGACACATTGCAGATGTGACAAAAACAGAACGACATACCCTGAGTAACACGAAACTGTCAATAATCCCAGAAATATATATATATATATATATATATATATATATATATATATATATATATATATATATATATATATATATGAAGATATTTCCACAATGATAATTGTGAGTTGAAGTGAAAATATTATCACGGTCCAGGTTGAAGAAAAAGTGTTCTGTAACTTATGAAGGAGGACCCATGACGCACCCCGAGCACATATCTAAATACATTAATTACTGAATATCTGCTCCAACTATGTACACACCCACACAACCATAAAACACAAACATTCAAGATTATTTCTCACATACATCTATCTTACACAAACACACACACACACACACACACACACATAAATGGACACAAACGCAACCGCAATTTGACACAATCAACGGCAAAGAAAAAAAATCACATGGGCTCACACAAGACACTCCACCACACACACACACAGGCGCTTTCCCCACTCTCCCCCTAACACACAAACAAACACAGACTGCTTGGAGGTGGGCGTATCATGTGCCATCCTTCATTCCAGCCGGGCTAATTACAGAATCAGAACTCCACATTCAACACAGAATAACGTGAATTTTACTTGTCCGCTAAAATTAATACTCGCTAAAAATCTCTATGACGCGGTCTTTTTTCTTCCTCGGTATTAAACTGATGTTGTAAATAAATTAGCGAATTAAATTATCGCTATAAAACTCCTGATATATAATGCACTACATCTGCTTGACAAAATATGCTTCAGTTTTGGCGATATTCTTGCATTTGTTCGTTTGTCTGTTTTTGTGCGAGAGATTTTATTTCTCTTTCTTTAAACTTTTGTTTTCTTTCATTAGGTTCATCGTTGCGGGGAAATTAGTGTAAACATAAAAAGGGGTAAAATTAATTGAGGAGAGAGAGAGAGAGAGAGAGAGAGAGAGAGAGAGAGAGAGAGAGAGAGAGAGAGAGAGAGAGAGACTGGTGTCCAAAGAGGAACATTATAAACATTAACCCGCTCGTATTTCTTCATCTTCTTTCTATATCTTCTCGCCCTTCTCCTTCTCATCTCCCGCCTGCTCTCTCTCTACAATCTCTCCTCCTCACATCCTTTCTTCTCCTTCTCCTCATCTCTCATCTCACCTCCCACCCCCTTCTCACCTCCCACCTCCTCCTCCTCCTCCTCCTCCTCCTCCTCCTCCTGCTCGTCACCTCAGGCCTAGGTCTAGAGGATCCAGGCTAGTATCAGTAGTCTGCAGGTCAACGAGGATTCAACCCTAATAGGTCCATCTAACTTGACTTAACCTAGCATAACGTGAAGGGTTGGGGTCCACTAATACGGGGGCTTACCAGGATTGGGGGCCTAAGAAGACTGGGGCCCATTAGGATTGGAGATCATTAAGACAGGGGCCCATTTAGATTGCGGTCCATTAGGATTGGCATCGATAATGTGGCTCCTCAGGATTGGAGAACATTAGAACTGGGGCCCGTGTGACACTCCGCTGTCAGTAGAGGTGTTGTTACACACACACACACACACATGCCAATAGTACAATAATTCCTCTCCAAATAATTCAGGAGGTGAAGAAATAAACAGAGATCTAATATATATATATATATATATATATATATATATATATAATATATATATATATATATATATATATATATATATTTCTAAGCTGTAATATATTGATTTAATTTCCATATAAGTATGTGTACCGTGTGTTGTTGTAACAATATGATGTGACCTGTAAGTGTATCCAGGTTTCGTAAGCTGGAACATAGTGTATTGTATACAGTAAATGAATTGTTGCACGGAAGAAACTGGAGAAGTAACACGAGCACACTATTTAATAAACTCATTGACAAATAGACCACAAGCTTTCACGAACCAGACAAAAAAACAATCTATAACTAGCCAAGAATTGAACTGTTAGGGCTTTGAAAGACGAATGTTAACTCGTAATTCGAAGTTTAACAATGTACCCAATTATTCGCCCCAAAAAATAACACCACATTTATACTGAGCCTCGGCCTTAACTAGATACGTTCACTTAACAACAGTTAGGAGTAAAAATTCAGGTTACAGAATCTTTTCCAAAAGATTCTGTAATTTAATTCTGTCTGGTGTTAAGTGCGCGCATCTCGTTAAGATAGAGTCTTAGCGTAATTACCATGTTATTTTTAGGCATTATTTCTGTGGTGTAGTTTAATTCAAACAATTATGTAGTTTCTTACGTCTTCAGTCAACTACGAGGAACAACTTCAGTCAACTACGAGGAACATCTTCAGTCAACTACGAGGAACATCTTCAGTCAACCACGAGGAACATCTTCAGTCAACTACGAGGAACATCTTCAGTCAACCACGAGGAACATCTTCAGTCAACTACGAGGAACATCTTCAGTCAACTACGAGGAACATCTTCAGTCAACTACGAGGAACATCTTCAGTCAACTACGAGGAACATATTCGGTCAAGTTACGAGAAACATTTATCGTGGGAATCTTTATTACACCCAGCCGGCCGAGGACACAATGTTCCCTTTCTTAGATATAAACACAGAGTTGAACGAGAATTATCAACAAGGAGACAACGTTAACCACATTAACATAGAGGAAGTGTATAAGTCGCTTTATCTACGGACTGACTTAAGTTGAATATACTGTACACCAACCAAAGAAAATATCCCACACACAAAACAGACAGACAGACATAAAACAATAAACATCTAAACTGATTAACACAGAGCTTATAATCCACGTCATGTGCATAAACTATTACATTGAGCAAATGAAGAGCGTAACTTGATAGCACAAGAGGCCAACTTCCGATATTGCGCTGCAAGTGTCATCAGCCGGGCAAATTATCCAGCGTGTTGCAGCAGAAAAACAGAAAAGTAATTAGAAGCCCTTAGGGTACGGCTCTAACAAAAGTTATAATTAAAGTAAGAGAGAGATTGTAAAATGCTCCATTAATTAACAATTGTAATTACAAGGGAATACTCAGCGCCTCCCCCAGTAATGAACTCTCCCCCCCTTTGAAAGTGTTTTTCCTTAAAATCATAGGTAAAGAGTAAGGCCCTTTTTTTCCTCCTAGCTACGGTGTTGTGTGCGCTTGCTGGAAGAGTATACGAGTCAATTTTTACATATACATTCGTAGTCTAAGTTGAGTTGTTATAACGCAGTGTCTATACTTCGTTCACCTTGGTGTTGTTTTAGCTGATGTGATGTTTGGTGGGAAATTGTGAAGTGGAATGATTCGTGTCTTTTAATTTCGTTCAGGGCGAGTGAAGAACGAAGCGATATATTAAGAGAGGTTAATGAGAAGCACTTGTGAAACTACCACCAGTGTAGTCTGTTTTGTTTCTCTGCACGACGAAGACAACCACAAACAGCCACCACCACCACCACAAACAACCACCATCACCACAAACAACCACCATCACAACCACCACCACAAACAACCACCACCATCACAAACAACCACAATCATAACCACCACTACCACCACCACAAACAACCACCATCACAACAAACAACCACCATCACAACCACCACTATAAACAACCACCATCAAAACAAACAACCACCATCACCACAAACAACCACCACCACCACAAAAACACCATCACAACAAACAACCACCATCACAACAATCACCATCAATAGAAACAACCTACATCACCACAAACAACCTACATCACCACAAACCACCACCACCACCACCACAAACAACCTCCATCACCACAAACAACCACCATCACCACCACAAAAACCATCTCCACAAACAACCACCATCTCCATAAACAACCACCATCGCCACAAACAATCACCATCACAAATAACAACCACCATCCCAACCACCACCACCACCACCACAAAAACCACCACATACACCCATTACCACAAGCAACCACCATCATCGCAACTTACCACCAACATCACCATTATAACTTACCTCCAACACCATCCCTAACACCACAATTTGCCTCCAACACCATCACCAACATCAACACCAACACCAACACCAGCTGTCTATCACGTCTTTGTTTACGAACTGTTGCCACAATCATCTGTCAGTCACTCACAACCATTCTCACCACCATCACCATCATCACATTTACCACCACAGCCACTGAGAGGCCATAACTACTACCTACCACAATCATTACCATTAAACCTGTCAAATTCATCACTACCAGACCTACCACTACCACCATCACACCCATTCTAACAATCACCATCCAATCCACAGCTTTAACCACCATTATCTTCCACTAGTACATCAATCACTACTACCACAACTCGTAACCAACATAAAGTAGAGAGTGGAAGGGGTAGGTGGAGTGGGAGGGGTTGGTGGAGTGGGGGGTAGGTGGAGTGGGAGGGGTAGGTGAGGAAGGTGTAGGGAGGATGAGGGAAGGGTATGAGGAGAGCTAAGGCGGATGTGGTAGGTGTGAGGCGTGTGAGGAAGGTGCAGGGTGTGTGAGAAAGGTGTGAGGAAGGTGTGAAGAAGGTTTAGGCCTTTAGGGTGTGTGAAGAAGATGTGGAATATGGAGGGAGGTGTGAGGAAGGTGTGGGGTAGGTGTAGTGTGGGTGTGGGGTGGTATGGGTGTGGGGTGGGCGTGGACGATGGGAAGTGAATAAGGAAATTGTGAGGTTGGTAAGTCGAATGTGAGGTGGATGAAGAGGGTGTGAGGAGGATAAGGAAAGATGTGGAAGGTGGGTGATGAGAGAGGGAGGTGAAGTGAAAATGAGGGAAGATATGGAATATACGTATGTGTGCAGGGTTGTGTAATGCGTCTTGTGTGGCTGCATTATGTTAGTGTTTAGGTGCAGGAACTGCTTGCTTCCTCTCGCTTTCAGTTACCACAACTGGCTAGCCCTCGTGGTGAACAAGGAAGCAGCCTTGCGTAAGTTTTCCCCTGGCAGTACACAGCCTCTTCACCATCAAGACTCCTGCTGTGCTTCCTCGTGGCAACACACGGTAACTGGGTGCCTCGGGGCCCAAGGCTAGACCAGTAGAGGATCTCAGATAAGCATTGGGCCCCAGAGGGATGATGCATAGGCCCATCGGCTTGTGAAGACGTCCTGGTGCCTACCAACCACTGCCCCACTGCCTTGTAGATTAATCTTGGGAGGTAATAAGACTACAGGAGTAAACCCCAAACAAAAAATCTGTGGTGGAGCCCCGCATCAGGCAGACATGCTTACAGAGCTCCAGTAAGACCCCAACGGCCTAATAGGCGGAAACGGTGAGTACACCAACAGATGAAGGCAATGCAAGATGGACAGGGTACTAAGGCGAAACCCAACGAACTGGGCTATCGGCAGTCCATTGCAACTCTCCCCAGTTGTTGCAGCTACCTGCACCACTGGATCAGGAAAAAGGATAGCTAAGATGTGTAGTTGCAGCCTGCGCTCCTCCCTCACCACATAAATCAAATCATCTAGCTCACCATACTTTTCATCATTATCAGAACCCCTAAACCCCAAATGCTATGGCGACAGACGAGTACCGATAGGTAAAGGTAGAGATGGCTGCTGAGAGTCTTTCGTCACAACTTTGCACATGGGCGGCATAGATAAACTGGTCATTTATGCAATTAGATCTAGGTTATTTCCTGTCTGTGTGATTGAGCAGCCATTTCCAGGAGCCACTTTCCTAACCCCAAATGGGAAAGAGGCTACAAAAGGTGCCCTAAACATAGCTTTCCTAAAAAAAAAGACTTGGCAACAGAACCCAGTAAAGTCAACCTAATGTGATCAAAAGCATAATCAAAGATCAAAGTAAAAAGAAACTATATAACCTCTTATTCTCGCTGCATGTAATGTCAGGAACCTTGGATAATGCCGCAAGAAGAACTGCCCTGTAGCAAAAGAGCTGTCTAGGTTAGTACAGTGTCCTTTCTGGACGGGGGCCCACTCTAACTATCACGAGGCAACACACGCACGAACACACACAGTCATAGTACAGCTGTATAGATGATATTATGTATAAATATTGTATATGGCATTTTATACTCTGCATTATCTTCACTATATATGAACACGAAGAAAAATTACCATAGGTTGTAGTTACGAAAGTATGAATGGAAATAAACACTTCCAAACCACCCAGTGAATCCACACAACGTTTACAGAGCTTCCACCACACCCCATCTATATCTTTTTTTTTCCCATCATTCGCGTAACTATATGAAAAATCGTGTTTAACTACATATTTCAAAAACCTTAAATTACATGTGGATCAGTCACTCCTCATTTGACACACATATAGTGTAATACTTTGACCATCCCACCTGGGCACATGGAGGCCCACGGTAACTCTCACGGGGCAACATATGCACGAACACACAAGTTATGATATGAACCCTTCCAGGCTTCACTATCATTATCATGTTATGTTCATCGTGCTCTGTATCTTGGTAACTAGTCATAGTATCAATACATGGAGGAAAATCCATATTAATATACTGTAATATTGCATTTTATTGCAAACCGTAAAAAATCTCGTTTAACCATTGGACGTGAGAGAAAGCACCACACACTGGAGTTACGAAATGAAGAACCAAAGGACATAGGAGTGACCGACCTGACGTCGTGTGTAGGGAGGCCTGCCGTATCAATGTGGACACGGTTGCTCAAAGGGTAAGTCGTATAATTCATCTTTGCATTTGTTGAGAAGAGTTAATATATATATATATATATATATATATATATATATATATATATATATATATATATATATATATATATATACTTCCCTCACCCTAGCAAACTAGTTAGCATAGCATAACCAAACAGCCTCGCAAGGACCAATTGTATATAATGTGTGTGCACGCGCTAAAATGACCTAGTATATTTTACTAATGTCTCAATGTCCATGGGTTTTCTTAGAGTTTGGCTGTGAGTTTTCTATTTTGTCTACCTGTCAGTTCAACAGGACTGTTAACCATCCTCCCAGCAACTCATATGCCATCCCAGACCCACAGTCTATATGTATGGTGCAAGACCGCAGTCCAATACATACAAGTCGGGCAGTCAAGCGTTGGTTTGAGGCGCACCCACAGATTATTCTATTGGACTGGCCCCCTAAAATAGCCGATTGTAATCCAATAGAAAATCTATGGGCGCCTTTGGTTGTTGAATGGGATGTTGAGGAGAAAACGAGTGAGGCAGTGAGGAGACACGCACATAATGTGTGGGAGGGAATAAGGAGGAGGCCGAACATCTGCAGCAATCTGGTAGATTCCATGCCCACCAGATTGCATGAAGTTATACCAGCAGATGGAGGTTGGGTACGGTATTAACCTGTGGTCAAGAATTAAATCTCCGCCCACGACGGTGCCTTATAGGGGGTGGAGGGGGAGTTAGCTCTCTGGTGTAACCTCGTAGGGGCCACATAGACTTCGTTTCCTAACTCTCGGGAATTTGTCCAAGTATTTCACTATGTGGATTTACGTCACTTCACATAAATATGCTTACAAAATCTATGATTTTGTGTCTGTGGAGATTTTTGTTTTGTTTTTCAAGGTGGATTTTCATTTAATTTATGGCTGGATTTGTTGTGTATCACTACCAACATGGCTATACATAATCTGTTAAAAATAATGGTTACCCCTGGTATTCAAGGCTGAGCGGCACTGAGGTCAACTAGACGTGAATTTGATTAAGGTGTAGAAGCTGCCGCCTGCACAACAACCATACCCTTGCCATCGTCTTATACCGCGTGTTCGAGAAGTGATCAACTTGGCATATTAAAGGGAGTGAGTTTGATTCTGGTGTTTTGCACTCAAAGGATGAAGCTATGACACTGTTTAAATTCTACTGCTCACGTTCTGTGTATCTGAGCTCATCACCAATGTTTACTCAAAGATCCTTCTCCTCTCTCCCTTCTAAGTGAAGCTTTCTAAAAAAAATGGTATTCTCATTTAACACTACTGTTTAATGACTATTTTCCGATTATTCTACTACACCTAGTTTGGTATTTATATTGTCAAAGTTCATCTCAATATATTTATCAACATAAAAAAAAAATCATAACACGCTTCTCGGTCTACTGTTATAGTTGTTTACATCCCTCCAAGTTATTTTATACTCCTCTTCCCTTACGTTTCCCTACCACCAGCGAACCAACCACCTTGAGGCCAGGGCGCGTCACGAAAAGTCTTCAGTCCAGGGCTAAAAACGGACCCCGGCTTGTAAACAAAACTAAAACACGCTGGCGAGATGTACGAGACTTAACAGGAACCAAACCAACCCGAAAAAATGGGAGGAGATAAATGTAGTCATCTATACATGGAGGGATGGAGAGAGGAACATGCAAGGGAGAGAAGGAGAGAGGAACATGCAAGGGAGAGAAGGAGAGAGAAATATGCAAGGGAAAGAAGGAGAGAAGAACATGCAAGGGAGGGGAGAGAGGAACATGCAAGGGAAAGGAAAGAGGAACATGCAAGAGAGAGAAGGAGAGAGGAACATGCAAGAGAGAGAAGGAGAGAGGAACGTGCAAGGGAGAGAAGGAGAGAGGAACATGCAAGGGAGAGGAGAGAGGAACATGCAAGGGAGAGAAGGAGAGAGGAACATGCAAGGGAGAGGAACATAATTATAAAGGAAAAAGGCAAACAATTTTCCATGACCGTCTTGTATTTTTCCATCTGAGGGTAAGAGTAACCTAAACCTAACTAACTATAAGTGATAAGTGTGTGTATATATGTATATATATATATATATATATATATATATATATATATATATATATATATATATATATATATATATATATATATATATATAATGATTCATTACAAAATATTAATTTTCTTGAGCATTGTTACGTAAAAAGTGGAATATGAATATGTCCCCACAAGTCATTTTCCATTAGCCAACAACCATCTCAGCCTCGTAATTTCCTGCAAATGTTTTAAATATCCCGTGAGGATGTGATATCAAATTTTATAATCAAGAACACGAAGATAGTTTTTCTCATGTGAATTCTTAGATTTTACTAATCAAGAGACAAAAGAAAAGAGAGAAAAATCCTTTAAAAACTCTCAATGATTGTTGAGGATGGCGACGCACCACATAAATACAGCAAATTCAAACGAAGAATTTTCATATTTAAAAACATATAAAACTTAGGCAAAACTGAATGACTTTAATCTGAAGGAAAGTAACTGAGGGCACTTGAACCACACGCGTGGCCGGGTACAGGGAGAGACTGTCTGTACCTCACCTGAGTACTGTGTGCACCTCACCTGAGTACTGTGTGCACCTCACCTGAGTACTGTGTGCACCTCACCTGTGTATTGTGTGCACCTCACCTGTGTAATGTGTGTACCTCACCTGTGTACTGTGTGTACCTCACCTGTGGACTGTGTGTACCTCACCTGTGGACTGTGTGAACCTCACCTGTGGACTGTGTGTACCTCACCTGTGGACTGTGTGAACCTCACCTGTGTACTGTGTGTACCTCACCTGTGTATTGTGTGTACCTCACCTGTGGACTGTGTGTACCTCACCTGTGTATTGTGTGTACCTCACCTGTGTACTGTGTGTACCTCACCTGTGGACTGTGTGAACCTCACCTGAGTACTGTGTGTACCTCACCTGTGGACTGTGTGTACCTCACCTGTGTATTGTGTGGACCTCACCTGAGTACTGTATGCACCTCACCTGTGTACTGTGTGTACCTCACATATGTACTGTGTGTACCTCACATGCGGAATCTGTGTACCTTACCTGTGTACCGCAACTGTGCACTGTGTGTACCTTACCCATGGACTGTGTGTACCTCACCTGTCTGTACCACAAGAACCAGACATTTCCCAATACATAACGTGACTGGATCTGTCTCTTGCATCTTGACATAACGGTCAACTATTCGAGTTCTGCGGTCCAGTAGGGCGCCCCTAGTCAGCCCAGTTACAGTATAATATAATGAGTGCCAAGCTTTACTTATGGGGAAGTGACAGGCGCTAGAGTGCAGTGTCGGTCACACTGTCTCCTTACTTACCGAAGGCTTAGTCATCAATGTACTGTATCTACACACCTCATAAGTGGCTGGAGAAATGATTTCCTGTTTTTCTAACGTGGTGTATTGAAGTGTAGTAAACATCTAGTTAAACACCAAGTACTATATAAAAGAATATCACCAGGACTAGCGAAACTAAACCTAACTTAAGATTAACTCACTTCAGGCAAACCTCAATTAAGTCACACTGGTGAAGGACGTTTAAAATGAACAAGTAAATTTTGTCATGCACGCACTAACTACCATGAACTTTAAAGAACAACAACAACAAAAAGCTATCCCTTTTCCCCAAGATGCGCCGTGGCGTTTGAAGACTTGATTGGTCGACTATCCTCAAGACTTACCTAGTACCCACCCTGCCTGAGTTACAACAGCCTGGTCAAGAGGTCAACACACTCACTGCCATATACGACAAAAAGACCTGAACAAGAGTGAGGCGTACAACACACACACACACAAACACACACATAGGGCCCTGCATAAAACATGGTCAATATTTCACCACAATGCAAAGATATTCAGAAATATTTATCTAACTGGTGTTTGTCATGCATAAAGAATTACGTCGTCTCTGAATATTGCATGATTTGTCGAGATTACTGCTATAAATAAGTTAAAAGCCACGTCGACTTCTATATTCAGGCCCAGAGAGAGGGAGTCGTGTCTGTGAGTTAGTTATTCCTTGGGGGAGCAACAGGGAGAGGAGGAAGAAGAGATGAGGGAGAGGAAGGGGAGACAGGGGGGAAAGGGGAACAGTGGGAGAGGAAGGGGGGACAGGGAAAGAGGAAGGGGAGACAGGGGAAGAGGAAGGGGGGACAGGGGGAGAGGAAGGGGAGACAGGGAGAGAGGAATAGGAGACAAGGGGAGAGGAAAGAAAGACAGGGGTAGAGGAAGGAAAGACAGGGGTAGAGGAAGGAAAGACAGGGGTAGAGGAAGGAAAGACAGGGGGAGAGGAAGGATAGACAGGGGGAGAGGAAGAGGAACTTTGTGAAGGATACAGATTTGTGATAGGTCTGGGGGGGGAGAGTCATATGGGTGGGTGAGTGTTTACAAGGGGGAGGATTACGTGGGAGTCAGAGGTGTGTGTGTGTGTGTGTGTGTGTGGGGGGGCCTGCCGGAGGCTATAATTTTGTAGGTGTGTGGGAGAATTGAGGGTTTATGGGTGTGCAGTGGTTACAGTTGTGAAGTGACAGGTGTGGCTGAGTAAACAGGTGTGTGGAGGTACAGGTGTGGCGGAGTAAACAGGTGTGTCAGGGATACAGGTGTGGTGGAGTAAACAGGTGTGTGGAGGTACAGGTTGTGGCGGAGTAAACAGGTGTGTCGGAGATACAGGTGTGGCGGAGTAAACAGGTGTGATGGGGCTACAGAGGTGGCGGAGTAAACAGGTGTGTCAAGGATACAGGTGTGGCGGAGTAAACAGGTGTGTTGGGGCTACAGATGTGGCTGAGTAAACAGGAGTGTCAGGGATACAGGTGTGGCGGAGTAAACAGGTGTGTGGAGGTACAGGTGTGGCGGAGTAAACAGGTGTGTCAGGGATACAGGTGTGGCGGAGTAAACAGGTGTGTGAAGGTACAGGTGTGGTTGAATAAACAGGTGTGTCGGGGATACAGGTGTGGCGGAGTAAACAGGTGTGATGGGGCTACAGATGTAGCGGAGTAAACAGGTGTGTCAAGGATACAGGTGTGGCGGAGTAAACAGGTGTGTGGAGGTACAGGGTGGTGGAGTAAACAGGTGTGTCGGGGATACAGGTGTGGCGGAGTAAACAGGTGTGTCGGAGTAAACAGGTGTGTCGGGGATACAGGTGTGGCGGAGTAAACAAGTAGGTGGAGGTACAGGTGTGGCGGAGTAAACAGGTGTGTGGAGGTACAGGGTGGTGGAGTAAACAGGTGTGTGGAGGTATAGGTGTGGCGGAGTAAACAGGTGTGTGGAGGTATAGGTGTGGCGGAGTAAGCAGGTGTGTGGAGGTACAGATGCGGCGGGGTAAACAGGTGCGCGGAGGTACAGGTGTGGCAGGGTAAACAGGTGTGTCGGGGATACAGCTGTGGCGGAGTAAACAGGTGTGCGGAGGTACAGGTGTGGCGGGGTAAATAGGTGTGTGGAGGTACAGGTGTGGCGGGGTAAAAAGTTGTGTAGAGGTACAGGTGTGGCGGAGTAAACAGGTGTGTGGAGGCACAGGTGTGGCGGAGTAAACAGGTGTGTGGAGGTACAGGTGTGGCGGAGTAACAGGTGTGTGGAGGTACAGGTGTGGCGTAGTAAACAGGTGTGGCGGAGTAAACAGGTGTGTGGAGGTACAGATGTGGCGGAGTAAACAGATGTGTGGAGGTACAGGTGTGGCCGAGTAAACAGGTGTGGAGGTACAGGTGTGGCGAAGTAAACAGGTGTGCGGAAGTACAGGTGTGGCCGAGTATACAGGTCTTGAGGCGGTTTACGGGGGTATCAAACGTGTAAGTACCTGGGTAGAGAGAGAGAGAGAGAGAGAGAGAGAGAGTGTTAGGTTCAATATACAATTTAAAAATATCATTGTGGGTTATTTTTTAAAGGTATCAAGAATAACAAGGAAAACACCGCGTTTTTCCTTTGCATTTTTATTTCATTTGCATTTCCGAAAACAAGTTATTATATAAATACATTTACTTTTTTCTTTTAATTTGAGTTTTTTAACATATAGTGTGAGAAAAATTATTGTCCTAGCTCTTCCTTATGCTATCACCAACAACAGTGTCCTCTCCATCACCACCAACAACCGTGGCTCCATCATCACCACCAATACAACACAACACCACCACCACCACCACCACTACCACCAACAAGTGTATCAATCATAACTATCAACAGGAGTGTGTTTATCTCCAACACCAACACTACCACACACCACCACACATCATACACACCACCACTCACACACCACCACCACTCACCATACACACCACCATCCACACCACCACCAACCATATACACCACCACTCACACACCACCACCCAGCAGACACCCACCATACACACCACCACCAACCATACACACCACCACTCACACCCCAGCAGACACCACCACCACTCACACCACTACCTATCACCACCCATCATCACCACACACCACCATTATCTAGCGAGTGATGGAGTATTACTGACGTGTTAAACAATAATTAACACAGAAGTGGACGTTTTATCTGTCAAACCACAATATTTCTCTTTGTTCTTATAAGGATCTCGTCTCCGGGTTTTTTTTCCTTCTTCTGCGTCATCATCTTAAGACGTAGACTAAAAACTGGTACTTCATCTCACATTTATATACTGTAAATATCTTGGTACTTTGATCACAACAACTAGTTTCTACAGTCAGGTTAATTTTCTTCTCATCTATAGACTTGTTTTAAAATCATTCTCCTTTGTGTTTCATTATTCTGCGTCAATTATCTGGTTGGTTTAAGTACCCCAGGAAGTAGGAGTTATATAAGAGATAAGGAAAAAGTAGTAAATGTTTTGGTATATGGTGAGTTTATAAAGTTCAAATACGAGGAAAGTTTAATATACGAGTGATTTTTTTTCTTATTGATACGATAAGTTTGTGTCAAAAGCAATATCATAGAGGTGAATTAACATGACACGTAACTAAACAATTGACATAGTTAATTTGTGTCACATATATCAAATAAGGGAGTTGTAAAAAATTGTAAAAAAAAAAAAAAGAACTATTGACACTATAGGTTTGCACCTTAAACACTCTAACAAGTTACATCTCATACTCAAAAATAAATCTACAGAATCAATAAAATTTCATCACACAAAAAAGTCTCAAAATACGGTAACATAATCTTCTACAGTCCATAAATATCCTGTAAGGGCGTAACACACATAAAAGCAGTTATTGACGCGCGGCCTCACTTTACGTAAACCAAAAAAAAGTAGGGGCGTGGGGGGATGATAAACAACAAATAAATAAGACACCCTCGGTATGTCTCGCGCTGTGAACATGTCACCGATGCTCTGGGATTCCCCGCATTAAAGATCCTGGGGCCCAGCTATTGTACCTTTTATCATCAGGAGGTCAGGCGACGCGATTCTTGCACCTTTAATATTTCAAAATGGCTGCGCCGCCGTTATCAGCCAAAGTTCAGGTCTGAAAAATGAAAGATTTGGGGGGAAAGGAGATGACAACAACGGCAATGCAAGTGTAAGCGTTACAGAAGTATAGTTATGTCTCTGTTTAAAGTTTACAGCCGCTGCTTGAGGGGTGACGTGAGGATGAGTGTTAACTACCACCATTGGCGCCACAAGAAGGCTGGATGGAAATTACCTGAAATTACCTTATTCATTAGTGGTGAAGGAGGACATATATTTACTTTTGCTGAGCGTGTTTTATTATTATTATTATTATTATTATTATTATTATTATTACTATTACTATTATTATTATTATTATTATTATTATTATTATTATTATTATTGTGCAGCGCCGAACTATCACCCAATGATAATATTAAAAATTTAACCTAAGCTAACCTGATACAATAAGACTCTATACTTAGCAGTATATCCTGAAAAAGAAAGTGAGAAAACAACACCGCAGTGTACAGTATATCCTTAAGAACTCTTTACATGCATTCTTAAATTCAGCTATATCGTCCTGAAACAACAGCTATTAACTATGGTGGTTAACCTATCCTCATCCCTAACAATGGTGTACACCATTAAAAAATAAAATATAAAATAAATTTTCTTATAAACATAATGGTCGACAAAGTACAGCTAAAAGACAAAATATATTATAAATATTCCGGTCAACTGTAAAGCTAAGAGAATTAACACTTCCTGTCAACTAAGGTTAAACACACAGCTAAAAGGATTAAACAATTCTGACAATCAACACAGTTTAAAGAACTTGACAATCTATCAACCCTTATCAACAGCACAGCTAAAACGCCAACATACAAACAAAGCTTCGTGCGAACGATACACAGCTAAATGATTCAATATTTGCCAACGGTACAGCTTAAAGCCTGAATATTCCTGTCAACGACGCAGCTAAATGATTTAATATTCTTGTAAACGACACGGCCAAAAGACTTGAATATTCTCATCAGCATCACAAGTGAACACCTCGGGACCCTGTCTCTGGTCGGCTACACGATTATTGAACCAGAAGAATCAGCTTTCAAAACACGAGTCAATCGGCCTCTCTGCCCAGGATGTCTGTTACCTCCACCTGAGTATTCTACCTCCCCTGGGTGACTATTCTACCTCCCCTGGGTGAGTATTCTACCTCCTGAGTGAAAATTTTTCTTTCACCTGAGTATTCTACCTCCCTGAGTGAATATTTGGACCTCCACTCGAGTATTCTACCTCTCCGCGTGAGTATTTTGACCTCTACCTGAGTATTCTACCTCCCCTGAGTGAATATTTTGACCTCCACCTGAGTATTCTACCTCCTTGAGTGAATATTTTGACCTTCACCTGAGTATTCTACTTCCCTGAGTGAATATTTTGAGCTCCACCTGAGTATTTTATCTCCCCTGAGTGAATATTTTGACATCCACTTGAGTATTTTGTCTTCAGGTGATTACTTTTGATTTCATGTAAGTATTTCTGCCCACATGTGCGTATTTCCACCAATAAGTGAATATTTCTGCCTTCGAATAATTATTTCCGTCCCCACGTGAACATTTCCGTCTGCATGTGAATATTTCCGCCTTAAACATGAAAATTTCTACCTACAGATGAGTATTTCCGCCTGTGTATGAGTATTCTCACCTACAGTACACGTAAGTATTTCTGACTGAATATTTCCGACTCCACACAAATATTTCCAAAGATAATTATATAAGATACTGTTTGACCAGTTAGACAGAAATGATCTGACTAGTCCCCTAATTTCTAATTTGGCAATTGTCTCGTGAACGCTGACCACAACGTAATCAACAAAATAGTATAAATATGATATATGACTGTCAGGCCGGGGGAGCTGTCACGTTGTGCTGTTTTCGTCCAAACTGGTATCTAGACTGTTTTATACATGAGGAATACGGGACTAACATATAATTTGACGACTTTTTTCATGATCTTTGTAAAGTCACCAAAAGTTTACCAGATGAAATTTAAAGAAAAGAGAAAGAATAATTTGGCCACTTTTTTTCCTTGATGTTTATAAAGTCAACAATATAGTGAGTCAACCTTGGTCTGTCTATAGGTCTTTCCATGTCCATTGTTTTGTTTTTTTCACCGCGAGATAAACAAGAGAAATTTGATCCCTTAAGCCTGAGGTAGAGCTGTAGATAGTGTGGATAGAGTGTAGTGACAATGTGGGGACGATGCGGAGGAGAGACCGTGTGAAGACAGTGCGGAGAGAACGTGAAGACAACGTGGAGAGTGTGGTGACTGCGTGGACATAGCGTGGAGACAGTGCGGAGAGAACGTGGAGACAGCATGGCGACAGCATCATGTATAATATACTGTAAGCACTACACACAGCCTTCTTTCTCTTCCTCAACACTGGATGGACTAAGGGTGGGGGTGGGGGGAGGGTGGGGGGGAGCATGGATACGAACCAGCGAAACTTAGGATAATAGGCGAGTACTGTATCCACTCGATCACCGCAACCTTTCAATAAGTATTTTCATTGGATGTTGCTCGGATGTTAATGCTATATCTTTTAGTGACAATATTTAACCACAACTAATTTGAATACTAATAAAAAATATATGCAAATCTGTAACAATAACAACACCACCACCACCACCACACTTTATACATCACCTGAGACTATACTCAAAAGGTCACCAAGATCACTACGATCCTAATCTCAAGAAAAATCTCTACTAATCTCAAGGGTGAACACCTGCCTCACCGACGCCAACAATTACTCGAACACCAGAGTATAATAATTACATCTGACACACGTAATTACCGCATATAATTAAACGCTGAAATGAAAATTCTCTAAGACCAAAATAGTGTTATGTGTTAATGAATATTTGTTGTTGTTGTTGTTTTATTTGTATCGTATCGGTAATGGTAATGATGATGGTGGTGGTGTCAATGATGGTGATGGGGTGGTGATGGTGGTGGGTAATGATGATGATGATGGTGTTAGTGATGGTGGTGGGTAATAGTGACGGATGATAATCGTGAAGGCGTCAGTGGTGATGGTGGTTGGTGACGAAGATGACTATGGTGATGATTGTGTTGGTGGTGATGATTATGATGACGATAGTTATGTTTGTGATGATGACGATTCGTAATGTTTGTGATGATGATGATAACGACAGTGATGATGATGAAAATAATGACAATGATCAGATGCTGATAAATACAACACTAATAATGATGACAAGAACACGGAGAAGAAGAAGAAGAAGAAGAAGAAGAAGAAGAAGAAGAAGAAGAAGAAGAAATTCGGGGTGTGATGAAATTAAAAAAAAAAAAGAATGACAGCAACTTTCTCATCTTTTAATGCTAAGCTAAGTGGCGTTGACCTCAGATTGTCGAGTGAAGAAAAATATCAAAGATGTGAGGTGACGCGACGGACTCGGAATAATGCAACTAGTCTAATGTGATAGTAATTGAAATTCTCATGAAAAGAAATATACAAATAATTCAAAAAATAAAAGCAGATGGCACTGTAGTAAAACAGATCAGTAAATTACAGGAAATAATAAAAAAATAAAAATAAAATAAATAAATAATCGTATATAAATCGGTAAATGACAGTAATTATAAGGCTATAAATAACTCCATAAGAAGACAACAGAAGACGGCTGTATTGTCAACTAAATTTAAGCGATTCGGTACAATACACTGATGATGTTATTACCTTAAGTATATTGTTTAGCAGGTAAAGCCATTAAGCCTGAATAAGGTCATCAGTGCTCGACAAAATGCTTAAAAATAATTGTTTAGGTTTTAGCTAATATACCAATTACACTTTGTAAATTAGACGATCTCCCACCAATTACATTTCAGGACACTATCATCCTCCCAAATTCTGAAATAAATATGTTAGGCCTCACCATTTCCGCCAATATGTCCTGGAAATCACACATCCTTAGTATAACTAAAGCTGCCTCCCGAAAGTTGGGAATGCTGTACAGATGCCGCAGCTACTTCACTCCTGAGCAGTTGCTCCAAGTATATAAGGGATTCACTCGTCCTAACTTGGAGTACTGCTCTCATATCTGGGGTGGCTCTTCTTCTGTCCAACTATTAGATAGGGTGGAATCAAAGGCAATTCGTCTTATTAACTCTCCTCCTTTAGTCGACACTCTCTCTTCCCTTTCTCTTCGCCGCAATGTTGCTTCACTCTCACTCTTTTACAGGTACTTTAACGGGCAATGTTCAGTGGATTTGGCATCCTGTGTACCGCCGGCAAGGCCGTGGGTTCGTAACACACGTCTTGCCCGCGGTGCCCACCGTTTCTCCGTGGATGTCGGTCACACGAGAATAACCCGTTATAGTACCTCCTTCTTTCCTCACACAGCCAAACTGTGGAATGCTTTGCCTTCTTCTGTGTTTCCATGCTCTTACAATCTGTCTCACTTTAAAAAGATGGTTTTCCGGCATCTTCGTGGTGTAGATTAATACAGTATAACCTTTTTTTCTATATTTACAATTTCTTTCCGTTCTTTTTTTTTTATCGCCCCCCAGGCTCCGTTGTGGGTCATTTGACCTGTGCCCGGGTGGGCTAATTCCCGTAAAAAAAAAAAAAAAAAAAAAAAAAAAAAAAAAAAAAAACAGTAGCTGACAAAACACATTTCCTATTGAAGCGTTCATTATGGTTTACATTAATTAGGAGTTATGATGGCATTGTGTCGCTCTATTAAAAGAAAAAAATATTATTCGGTTTTTCGTAATTTTCATCGATCACCTGATAATTAGCCCCCCAAGGTTATATTACCTAAGGTTAACCATCCTAACGCTAAACAAACCTAAAATAACCTAAATTACCCTAACCTAACTCCCCCCCCCCCCCCAAGGTGGCGATAGGGTATTTAATCATCATGTGAAATAAACTTCAGGTGATCTAAATACTATTATTACCCATATATTAGTGTTGCTTATAAGGATTTTTCTTCAAATACAGTACCTGAATTACATACCGTGTGCTAGTTACTGAAATACTGTACAAGCTATATAGACTGATCACCCTCCTGTCGTTATGGCATTTAAAGTGGAATTTGAGAAAGGAAAAACAAATATCGGAACCATCACCTCCTGAATTTATACCACCGCTTTCAAAACCTAGGGGCCAGGATAGCATGGTGTGGGTAGCATGGGTGGGTGGTATGAGTGGTGTGGGCAGCATGGGTGGATGGTATGAGTGGTGTGGGTAGCGTGGGTGGGTGTTATGAGTGGTGTGGGTAGCATGGGTGGATGGTATGAGTGGTGTGGGCAGCATGGGTGGGTGGTATGAGTGGTGTGGGTAGCATGGGTGGGTGGTATGAGTGGTGTGGGCAGCATGGGTGGGTGGTGTGAGTGGTGTGCGTCAGCATTGAGTGAATAGTGTGAGGGTTGTGGGCAGCATGGGTGAGTAGTGTGGGCAACATGGGTAAGTAGTGTGGACAGCATGGGAGAGTAGTGTGTGCAGCATGCGTGAGTGGTATGGGACAGCATGGGTGAATGATATGGGCAGAATGGGTGAGAGGTATGGGCAGCATGGGTGAGTGGTATGGGCAGCATGGGTGAGAGGTATAGGCAGCATGGGTGAGTGGTATGGGCAGCATGGGTGAGTGGTATGGGCAGCATGGGTGAGTGGTATGGGCAGCATGGGTGAGTGGTATGGGCAGCAAGGGTGAGTGGTATGGGCAGCAAGGGTTAGTGGTATGGGCAGCATGGGTGGGAGGTATAGGCAGCATGGGTGAGTGGCATGGGCAGCATGGGTGAGTGGCATGGGCAGCATGGGTGAGTGGTATGGGCAGCAAAGGTGAGTGGATATGGGCAGCATAGGTGAGTGGTATGGATTAGCATGGGTGAGTGCTATGGGCATCATAGGTGAGTGGTATGGGCTGCAAGGGTAGTGGCAACATGAGTGAGTGGTATTGGCTGCCTGGGTGAGTGGTATGGGCAGCATGGGTGAGTGGTATGGGCAGCATGGGTGAGTGGTATGGGCAGCATGGGTGAGTGGTATGGGCAGCAAGGGTGAGTGGTATGGGCAGCATGGGTGAGTGGTATGGGCAGCAAGGGTGAGTGGTATGGGCAGCAAGGGTGAGTGGTATGGGCAGCATGGGTGAGTGGTATGGGCAGCAAGGGTGAGTGGTATGGGCAGCAAGGGGTGGTGAGGTGGTGTATGGGCAGCAAGGGTGAGTGGTATGGGCCAAGGATGCAAGGGTGAGTGGTATGGGCAGCAAGGGTGAGTGGTATGGGGCAGCATGGGTGGGAGTGGTATGGGCAGCAATGGTGAGTGGTATGGGCAGCAAGGGTGAGTGGTGGTGATGGGCAGCAAGGGTGAGTGGTATGGCCAGCATGGGTGAGTGGTATGGGCAGCATGGGTGAGTGGTATGGGCAGCAAGGGTGAGTGGTATGGGCAGCAAGGGTGAGTGGTATGGGCAGCATGGGTGAGTGGTATGGGCAGCAAGGGTGAGTGGTTTGGGCGGCATGGGTGAGTGGTATGGTCAGCATGGGTGAGAGGTATGGGCAGCATGGGTGAGTGGTATGGGCAGCAAGGGTGAGTGGTATGGGCAGCAAGGGTGAGTGGTATGGGCAGCAAGGGTGAGTGGTATGGGCGGCATGGGTAAGTGGTATTGGCAGCATGGGTGAGTGGTTTGGGCGGCATGGGTGAGTGGTATGGGCAGCAAGGGTGAGTGGTATGGGCAGCAAGGGTGAGTGGTATGGGCAGCAAGGGTGAGTGGTATGGGCAGCAAGGGTGAGTGGTATGGGCAGCAAGGGTGAGTGGTATGGGCAGCATGGGTGAGTGGTATGGGCAGCATGGGTGAGTGGTATGGGCAGCAAGGTGGTATGGGCAGCATGGGTGAGTGGTATGGGCAGCATGGGTGAGTGGTACGGGCAGCAAGGGTTACTGGTATGGGCAGCAAGGGTTACTGGTATGGGCAGCATGGGTGAGTGGTATGGGCAGCATGGGTGGGAGGTATAGGCAGCATGGGTGAGTGGTATGGGCAGCATGCGTGAGTGGTATGGGCAGCATGGGTGAGTGGTTTGGGTAGCAAAGGTGAGTGGATATGGACAGCATGGGTGAGCGGTATGGATTAGCATGGGTGAGTGCTATGGGCATCATAGGTGAGTGGTATGGGCTGCAAGGGTAGTGGCAGCATGAGTGAGTGGTATTGGCAGCATGGGTGAGTGGTATGGGCAGCATGGGTGAGTTGTATGGGCAGCATGGGTGAGTGGCATGGGCAGCATGGGTGAGAGGTATGGGCAGCATGGGTGAGTGGTATGGGCAGCATGGGTGAGTGGTATGGGCAGCATGGGTGGGAGGTATAGGCAGCATGGGTGAGTGGTATGGGTGAGTGGTTTGGGCAGCATGGGTGAGTGGTATGGGCAGCATGGGTGAGTGGTATGGGCAGCAAAGGTGAGTGGATATGGGCAGCATGGGTGAGTGGTATGGATTAGCATGGGTGAGTGCTATGGGCATCATAGGTGAGTGGTATGGGCTGCAAGGGTAGTGGCAGCATGAGTGAGTGGTATTGGCAGCATGAGTGAGTGGTATTGGCAGCATGGGTGAGTGGTATGGGCAGCATGGGTGAGTGGTATGGATTAGCATGGTTGAGTGCTATGGGCATCATAGGTGAGTGGTATGGGCTGCAAGGGTAGTGGCAGCATGAGTGAGTGGTATTGGCAGCATGGGTGAGTGGTATGGGCAGCATGGGTGAGTGGTATGGGCAGCATGGCTGAGTGGCATGGGCAGCATGGGTGAGAGGTATGGGCAGCATGGGTGAGTGGTATGGGCAGCATGGGTGAGTGGTATGGGCAGCATGGGTGATTTGTATGGGCAGCATGGGTGATTTGTATGGGCAGCATGGGTGATTTGTATGGGCAGCATGGGTGAGTGGTATGGGCAGCATGGGTGATTGGTATGGGCAGCATGGGTGAGTGGTATGGGTAGCATGGGTGAAATGGTATGGGCAGCATGGGTGATTGGTATGGGCAGCATGGGTGAGAGGTATGGGCAGCATGGGTGAGTGGTATGGGCAGCATGAGTGAGTGGTGGGGGAGTGGGCAGCCCTCCCCCCCGCACACACACATCGCCATAAACTCTCTCTCGCATTAACATTTTGATTCCCTTATAAAACCGACTCGGAGATACGTTTCATCTGAATAAATTTTAACCTTACGACCTATAAATACATATTTCCTTTACCGAAAACGACTTTAACAACCGAAGGATCTTACATTACACGCACCACACGCACAAAAAAAAATCGGTATAATAAGGTTTCAATCTCGTGGTAGACTGACGAGGTCGGAGTGACATGACCGGTGGTGATAAGGAAGTGTAACCCTCCTTACACCTCTCTCCGTAGAAGGTATGGAACCTATATTTTGGTCCAATAAGGCGTATTAAACCCTCTGAAAAACGAGGTCCTGATAAGCGCCGTATAACACCAGCTTAAACTGGTCAACGACGGTCTCTCACTCTTCTCTCATTCTTTCTCTTATTGTTTCTCTTGATGAGTCATCTGTGTGAATCATGCCAGATCTCTCTCTCTCTCTCCCTTGGTGAATCATACAGTATATGCATTTATCATACAATATGAATCTCTCTCTCTCTCTCTCTCTCTCTCTCTCTCTCTCTCTCTCTCTCTCTCTCTCACACACACACACACACGCTCGCGCGGGCGCGCCTGCTCTTCAATCCCTACCACAAGATTCACGCTCTAAGTCAATTACCATTGGCGCCGAGTCTTTATTTTGTCCCATTACAGGAGAATATAATAATGATCTCGTCTTAAAGCGGGCCATTGGTGAAATATTTATCGGCGAGGAATCGTACCGACCAAGGTCACACTCCTCGCCCACCGCCCCACCAAGAAAAAACCCCATTAATTTTCTATGTAAATGATCACAGCTCGATGAAATTTTAAAGCGCTTCGGTGTATGATCAGGCGTCATCAATTGTAACTATAGCTCATAAAATGGCAATATATTCAATAGTAATAGTGATCATTAGCCCTCCATAACACAGCCGGGATACATATCATTAAACTCGTTGTAATACTCGACTAACTGTCCTGTCGTGTACGCAACCCCCACCACCTCTCCACTATTGTAAACTCGCTTAAATAGCCCATAAGGACTTCCTTTATTTGTAGCATGATTGTTGTGTATCAAACATTGGTCCTGTCAATGCAGACGGGGACTCGCGAGGCAGGAAATGGCTCTCAGGGTTGTTCCAAAAAGGACATTTAGGCCCACAAACGACCAACAAACAGCGGAGAATTATAGTATAGAGAAAGGCAACCCGCGCTGCCCACCTCCCCGACAATGATTTAGACAAGCGCGGTAAAAACTAGTTTCAACAGCGGAAAAGGCGAATACTACAAAAAGATAATACTGGTAAATGATTCCCAGTCCCCATAACCGTGAACACAACCCATCACTCTGGTATTATTGTAATCCTGAGGCCAATTAAATTACATGTAATTATAGGGAACCCGTTATTAAATCCATACCGGGTCTGCGCGCGCACTGTTTAACATGGCTGACCTCCAGCCCTGAGACTCCCCTTCTTCTTGACTTGTGGTTCAGGATCCCGGATTCTCAAAAGCTTCTTACGTGATATTTATTCCCTTCGGAAGAAGACATGATAAAAGAGTACATCCATTTACGGTAGAGTCTAGGTGCACATCCGACGCCATCTTTGCCACCACTACTTCTGCACCACCGATAAAATGCGTCCTACGTTGACGACGAACACCGAATATCCGAACCTTGCGTTGTAATGGCCGTTCTACTTATGGTTTAAAAAAAAGGAAGAACATAATCTTCCGTAGAACAACGAGATCCTAGAGTATTGATATATTTTTTCTCTCTCCAAGCACTATCGCGCCGCTGGTCATTACCCCTCATCTCTGAACTGGGCCGTGTCATTACCAGCATATATGAAGCATAATACCACCTTCTCCTCCAACACACGAAAGGTGAAGAATGTAAGTCGATGATACATCAAGAGGTCGAATACCTGTCAGGGTGGGGAGGTGAGTACATGGGGTGAGGGAGGTGCGGGGAGGTGAGTACATAGAGTGGGGGAGGTGTGGGGGAGGTCAGTACATAGAGTGGGGGAGGTGTGGGGGAGGTCAGTACATAGAGTGGGGGAGGTGTGGGGGAGATGAGTACATAGAGTGAGGGAGGTGTGGGGGAGGCGGACGTTGTAGGTGTATGGGGCAGCTTTCAAAGATCACCAACCACAGCCATCACCATAGCCAATAAAATCATCACCCCCATCATCATCACCCCCACCATCATCATCCCACCACCATCATCTCCCCACCATCATCAATCCCACCATCATTATCACCCTCACCGTCACCTCCACCAACATCATCACCCGCACCACCATCACCCCCACCATCATCATCACCCCACCATCATCATCACCCCCACCATCATCATCACCCCCACCATCATCATCACTCTACTATCATCATTATCCCACCAACATCTTCACCATACCATCATCACCCCCACCAACATCACCCCACTATTATCACACCACCGTCATTATCACCCCACCATGGACACCCCCACCATCATCATCACCCTACCATCATCACCCCCAACATCACCCCACCATCACCATCACCCCCACCATCACCATCACCACCCCACCATCATCATCCCAACCATCATCACCCCACTATCATCACCCCCACCATCATCATCACCCACCCCCACCGTCATCATCACCCCACCATCATCACCCCACCATCATCATCACCCCACCATCATCATCACCCCACCATCATCACCCCACCATCATCATCACCCACCCATCATCACCCCACATCATCATCACCCCCACCATCATCACCCCACCATCATCATCACCCCCACCATCATCAACCCCACCATCATCATCACCCCACCATCATCATCCCACCATCATCATCACCCCACCACCATCATCACCCCACCATCATCATCACCCCACCATCAACATCACCCCCACCATCATCACCCCACCTTCATCATCACCCTACCATCATCGCCCCACCATCATCATCATCAACCCCACCATCATCATCACCCCACCACCATCATCACCCCACCACCATCATCACCCCACCATCATCACCCCACCACCATCATCACCCCATCATCATCATCATCACCCCACCATCATCACCCCACCATCATCATCACCCCCACCATCATCATCATCCCCACCATCATCACCCCCACCATCATCATCACCCCACCATCATCATTATTGTTCCCCTCACCACCACAAACAACACTCACCCCTTCATGACCCCCACCACCCCCTCCCCCGCCATCACCTCCTGCTACACATGTAGGCACGGACACGCCATTTGTGGTTCTTTTAATGTGTGCTGATTATTGGCCTCGATAACATATATGTGTAGATCACATAATATTTCTATAAAACCCTGCAGACATGTCAGAGAACAGCATTATACACGCATATATATATATATATATATATATATATATATATAATATATATATATATATATATATATATATATATATATATGCAAGTAAATCACCGCAGGTGCGCGTGATCTAGGTATATGCTGATATCCACAAGCATATATATATATATATATATATATATATATATATATATATATATATATATATATATATATATATATATATATATATATATATATATATATATCTGTTTGGGAGTTGTAACATTGATCTTTGTAAAGTCGCAGGTAAATTGGTTACAGTATCGGGTAAAGATGAGCCAAAAAGAACTCCAAATATTTTATATTCGTGGCATCATACAAGGACAAAAAATAAAAAATCTTAAAATAAAAAATTATTTTCATAATTGTTGAAGGTGTAACAGTTCCACGTCACATGTTCAGTGGCTCAACTCTATCTGAAATAAGGATATATGCAATTGTAAACAAGTGAACTGTGCTCCAACCTACGGAACAGGACCCAGCACGATTTAATGGTCGGGGTTTACGAGCAAGTAAGACGTTCATGAGAAATATATATATAAGAATTTGGTTCAGTGTCATGAACAAGACATGATAACAAGAGATAATCCTGGACCTTGAGTCGTTATAAGACTTTATTGTTTCGGTAGACGTGTTACCTGTCTGTGTGTATTATCTACTCACGTCTGTACACATTCAACAATATAGTCACGAGTGGTCGTCATCATTACAGATAGAACAACAACAGTCGCTGGTGTAGGAGAGGAGGGGCCAGGGCGGACGCCCGCCCTCACCTACCACCTGTTAACATTATCACAAGAAAAACATTCGTCTCAGGTAATTATTTCTCGTAATGCGCGACAAAGGACACTGTATTTACCAACTTCCTGTCTTGAAGGGCGTCTCAACTGAAGACTCAGTTCTCCCGCCTCTTTTTCCTCTCTTTGTAAACTACCTTCCCACATTCACTCTACCTGGTCCAAAGTCTTATATACATATATATATTGATAAAATCACAGGAACATGGAAACAATGGAGCACCTTAGCTTTATTCAAGATGTCTTGAATAAAGACGAGCTAGTGCTCCATTGTTTCCCTTTTCCTGTGTGATTTTATCAAGATTTATCTTATCCACGTTTTCATTTTGGATCTACATGAAATATATATACTGTATATATATATATCTATATATATATATATATATATATATATATATATATATATATATATACACTTCATTTTTAGTCCATTTAACACGCGGACTTTGAACATATAATCAACGACCTCACCAGCAAGGAATCGAACCCTCGACCTACTGGGAAACAACGGAGCACCTAAACTTTCGACTGAAGATGTCTTGAATAAAGACGAAAGCTAAGGTGCTCCGTTGTTTCCCTTTTCCCGTGTGATTTTATCAAGATTTATCTTATCCACGTTTTCATTGTGGATGTACATGAAAAAAAAAAAAAAAAAAAAAAAAAAAAAAAAAATATATATATATATATATATATATATATATATATATATATATATATATATATATATATATATATATATATATATATATATATATATATATATATATACTTGTACGCGAACACACACCCACTTGTACATGAACACACACCCACGTGTACATGAACACATTTCCACTTGTACAAGAACACACACCCACTTGTACATGAACACACAACCACTTGTACATGAACACACACCCACTTGCACATGAACACACACTCACTTGTACAAGAATACTCTCCCACTTGTACATGAACACACACCCATTTGTACATGAACACACACCCACTTGAACATGAACACACACCTACGTGTACATGAACACACATCCACTTGTACATGAACACGCACCCACTTGTACATGAACACAAAACCACTTGTACATGAACACACACCCACTTGAACATGAACACACACCTACGTGTACATGAACATACACCCACTTGTACAAGAATACTCTCCCACTTGTACATGAACACACACCCACTTGTACATGAACACACACCCACTTGAACATGAACACACACCCACGTGTACATGAACACACATCCACTTGTACATGAAGACACACCCACTTGTACATGAATACACACCCACTTGTACATGAACACAAAACCACTTGTACATGAACACAAACCTACTTGTACATGAACACACACCCACTTGTACATGAACACAAAACCACTTGTACATGAACACAAACCTACTTGTACATGAACACACACCCACTTGTACATGAATACAAAACCACTTGTACATGAACACACACCCACTTGTACATGAACACAAAACCACTTGTACATGAACACACACCCACTTGTACATGAACACACACCCACTTGTACATGAACACAAAACCACTTGTACATGAACACACGTCCACTTGTACATGAACATGTTCTAGCCCCTATCAATCAGTATTATATAAATATGGGCTAAGGACATATATTCATTATATACATTCTATCACCCAGACTATTGAGCATACTGCTACATAAGCATTTGTTCTGTCACACCTCCTAGGGTGGACAGCACACATAAACATTTGTAGTTTCACACAGATTCAGGTTACAACCCATAAATATATGTCCTCAAGCCTCGGTGAGAGTAGGCCTGTGGAGTGTAGCCTCTTTTCTCTGTGTTGACGTATAAATTACATACCCCCTTACAAGCAGACAGAGAGAGGTTCGCCTAGTTCACAGTTTCACACAGTTCACAGCCAGACACCGTACCAAAGAGACGTGTGTGAGCATAGCTCCCAAGGCTGTATCTCTCTCTAATTTTATCAGCTTATTACAAGCTAATAGCTAATGCTCAGTAGTCTGTCAACAAACAATTCTGTAACTACCAGAGCATCCAATATAACTAGAAAATCACCACGTGTGTTTACATTAAACCAAGGAACCACAAATGAAGATAACAGAACCTGTGTACACTTGTGTATACTTGCAAGCTAAGATAATTACCAGTGTAACCCAGGTGGGCTTGGACGACTCAACGACTCAAAACTACGACTGTATCAAAGGTGACACGCCGTGAGACTACCTATTATCTCACCCAGCTTCATCAAAGGTACCAGGCAAGTGTTAACAAGTGAGATCGTTTGTTATCAAACCCCGGCCCAAACAAACACACGTCCACTTGTACATGAACACACACACACTTGTACATGAACACAACCACTTGTACATGAAAACAACCACTTGTACATGAACACACGTCCTCCACTTGCATATGAACACACACCCACTTGTACATGAACACTTCAATCACCCCCACAGTTCAACCTCTCTCTCTCTCTCTCTCTCTCTCTCTCTCTCTCTCTCTCTCTCTCTCGTTGTCCTTAAAAACCTGTCTTAATATTATGCAAGCATCAATTTTCTCGTTCCACCATCCTCTCAAATATCCTACTTGTGTTGTGGGGAAGTATTACCAACACTCACACCCTGACACACATCCTACATTCATAGCTATAATATTCTCCGGGAATCACCATCCTACCTCTCACTTCCCTCGTACCTGATAATCACTCCAGATCAACCATTATAATGAGTCTTATTCTTCCCACCTACTCCTTCAATCTATACCTGCTTTGTTCTCCTCCTCCAAAAACTTAACTGACGTCAAATGAACACTTTTTCCTCTTCTCGGTGATATAAAACTCACAAATAATCAATCGGGTCTTATTCATTCTATAATATTCTCCCTTACGATAAAAAACTCCTTAGACATTTTCAACACCTAATACCTCAATATATATATATATATATATATATATATATATATTATATATATATATATAATATATATATATTCTGAGTATTATTCTTATCTAATCACAGTCATCAGTTCCATTAGCTTTGCGGTCTTAATGAATTTCTGTAATGCTGACCTTGAGGAGGGTCAAGTTAAGGCTGGGCGGGCGGGCAGACAGGCAGGCAGGCAGGCAGGTAGGCAGGAAGGCCACGTATGTCTTAGGCTCGCGGGACTATTTCTGGGGGAATGATTTTACGAGGTAATTGAGACTGGTGGAGATCTGTTCTTTATTTATATTAATCCCGGTTGATGATAATGAACAGAAGAAAGTAGGTTTATTAGGGTTTGTGGTCTAAGTCTCAACGTTGACCAAATGATGTAAGCGAAGAATATCTCTCTCTCTTTCTCACTCTATCTCTCTCTCTCTCTCTAAATCTATCTCCCTCTATATCTCTCTTTCCCCTATTTCTCCCACTCTCCCTCTCCCGTGGCGGAGCACCTGGAGGTCGACGCGGCTCTGGATGGGTCAGACTCAAGGATAAGATTAATGGATAATGACCTGTCATTATCCTCACTCAGAACAGACCCGGCACCCTCTGACGGACGGACGGACACACACACACACACACACAAACGGATATAATTGTGTGCACATCCTATACTCACACCTCTGCCACACTAGTACACCTTTGATACACTGTACATGAATTTAATTAACATTCAATATGTGTGTGTGCGTGTGTGTGTCGGAAGATGGAGGTGTGGGGAGTCCGGACGGTGTAATGGACTTGACGAGGTGGGGGTGGTGGCAGGGTAGGGGTGGTGGCAGGCTAGGGGTGGTGGCAGGCTAGGGGTGGTGGCAGGCTAGGGGTGGTGGCAGGCTAGGGGTGGTGGCAGGGTAGGGGTGGTGGCAGGCTAGGGGTGGTGGCAGGGTGGGGTGGTGGCAGGGTAGGGGTAGTGGCAGGGTAGAGGTGGTGGCAGGCTAGGAATGGTGGTTGGGTAGGGGTGGTAGCAGGGTAGGGTGGTAGCAGGGTAGGGGTGGTAGCAGGGTAGGGGTGGTGGCAGGATAGAGAGGTTAGGAGAGTAGGGGTGGTGGACGGGTAGGGATGGTGACAGGGTAGGAATGGAGACAGGGTAGGGGTTGTGACGGGGAAGAGGTGGTAGGGGGGTAGGAGGGTAGGAGTGGTAGGAGGGTAGGGATAGTGAGATGGTAGGAGGGTAGGGATGGTGGGATGGTGGGATGGTAGGAGGGTAGGGATGGTGGGATGGTGGGATGGTAGGAGGGTAGGGATGGTAGGAGGGTAGGGGTGGTAGGGATGGTAGGAGGGTAGGGATGGTAGGAGGGTAGGGGGGGTAGGGATGGCAGGAGGGTGGGGATGGTAGAAGGGTAGGGATGGTAGAAGGGTAGGGGTGGTAGGGATGGTAGGAGGGTAGGAGTGGTAGGAGGGTAGGAGTGGTAGGAGGGTAGGCTGGTAGGAGGGTAGGCTGGTAGGAGGGTAGGGAGGGTAGGGTGGTAGGAGGGTAGGGTGGTAGGAGGGTAGGATTGGTAGGAGGGTAGGGATGGTAGGAGGGTAGGGTGGTAGGAGGGTAGGGTGGTAGGAGGGTAGGATGGTAGGAGGGTAGGGTGGTAGGATTGGTAGGAGGGTAGGGTGGTAGGAGGGTAGGATGGTAGGAGGGTAGGGAGGGTAGGGTGGTAGGAGGGTAGGGTGGTAGGAGGGTAGGGATGGTAGGAGGGTAGGGATGGTAGGAGGGTAGGGATGGTAGGAGGGTAGGGTGGTAGGAGGGTAGGGTGGTAGGAGGGTAGGATTGGTAGGAGGGTAGGGTGGTAGGGATGGTAGGAGGGTAGGATGGTAGGAGGGTAGGATGGTAGGAGGGTAGGGTGGTAGGAGGGTAGGATGGTAGGAGGGTAGGGATGGTAGGGATGGTGGGAGGGTAGGAGGGTAGGGATGGTAGGGATGGTAGGAGGGTAGGAGGGTAGGGATGGTAGGGATGGTAGGAGGGTAGGGTGGTAGGAGGGTAGGGTGGTAGGAGGGTAGGGTGATAGGATGGTAGGAGGGTAGGATGGTAGGAGGGTAGGGTGGTAGGATTGGTAGGAGGGTAGGGTGGTAGGAGGGTAGGGATGGTAGGAGGGTAGGGTGGTAGGAGGGTAGGATGGTAGGAGGGTAGGATGGTAGGAGGGTAGGGATGGTAGGAGGGTAGGGATGGTAGGAGGGTAGGGTGGTAGGAGGGTAGGATGGTAGGAGGGTAGGGTGGTAGGATTGGTAGGAGGGTAGGGATGGTAGGGATGGTAGGAGGGTAGGGTGGTAGGAGGGTAGGATGGTAGGAGGGTAGGATGGTAGGAGGGTAGGGTGGTAGGAGGGTAGGATGGTAGGAGGGTAGGGATGGTAGGGATGGTAGGAGGGTAGGGATGGTAGGGATGGTAGGAGGGTAGGAGGGTAGGGTGGTAGGAGGGTAGGGTGGTAGGAGGGTAGGAGGGTAGGGATGGTAGGGATGGTAGGAGGGTAGGGATGGTAGGAGGGTAGGGTGGTAGGAGGGTAGGGTGGTAGGATGGTAGGATGGTAGGAGGGTAGAAGGGTAGGGATGGTAGGGATGGTAGGAGGGTAGGGTGGTAGGAGGGTAGGAGGGTAGGGATGGTAGGGATGGTAGGAGGGTAGGGTGGTAGGATGGTAGGGATGGTAGGATGGTAGAAGGGTAGGGATGGTAGGGATGGTAGGAGGGTAGGGTGGTAGGAGGGTAGGGTGGTAGGATGGTAGGATGGTAGGAGGGTAGGGATGGTAGGGATGGTAGGAGGGTAGGAGGGTAGGGATGGTAGGGATGGTAGGAGGGTAGGGTGGTAGGAGGGTAGGGTGGTAGGAGGGTAGGGATGGTAGGGATGGTAGGAGGGTAGGAGTGGTAGGAGGGTAGGATGGTAGGATGGTAGGGATGGTAGAGATGGTAGGATGGTAGGGATGGTAGGGATGGTAGGAGGGTAGGGTGGTAGGAGGGTAGGGTGGTAGGATGGTAGGAGGGTAGGGATGGTAGGAGGGTAGGAGGGAAGGGATGGTAGGGATGGTAGGAGGGTAGGGTGGTAGGAGGGTAGGGTGGTAGGAGGGTAGGATGGTAGGAGGGTAGGGATGGTAGGGATGGTAGGAGGGTAGGAGTGGTAGGAGGGTAGGGTGGTAGGATGGTAGGAGGGTAGGGATGGTAGGGATGGTAGGAGGGTAGGGATGGTAGGAGGGTAGGGTGGTAGGATGGTAGGATGGTAGGAGGGTAGGGATGGTAGGGATGGTAGGAGGGTAGGGTGGTAGGAGGGTAGGGATGGTAGGGATGGTAGGGTGGTAGGAGGGTAGGGTGGTAGGATGGTAAGAGGGTAGGGATGGTAGGGTTGGTAGGGATGGTAGGAGGGTAGGATGGTAGGGATGGTAGGAGGGTAGGGTGGTAGGAGGGTAGGGTGGTAGGATGGTAGGAGGGTAGGGATGGTAGGGATGGTAGGAGGGTAGGATTGGTAGGAGGGTAGGAGGGTAGGGATGGTAGGAGGGTAGGGTGGTAGGAGGGTAGGATGGTAGGAGGGTAGGGATGGTAGGAGGGTAGGGTGGTAGGAATGGTAGGAGGGTAGGGATGGTAGGAGGGTAGGGTGGTAGGAGGGTAGGAGGGTAGGGTGGTAGGAGGGTAGGGTGGTAGGAGGGTAGGGTGGTAGGGATGGTAGGAGGGTAGGGATGGTAGGGATGGTAGGAGGGTAGGGTGGTAGGAGGGTAGGATGGTAGGAGGGTAGGGATGGTAGGGATGGTAGGAGGGTAGGGTGGTAGGAGGGTAGGATGGTAGGAGGGTAGGGAGGGTAGGGTGGTAGGAGGGTAGGGTGGTAGGAGGGTAGGATGGTAGGAGGGTAGGGATGGTAGGGATGGTAGGAGGGTAGGGTGGTAGGAGGGTAGGGTGGTAGGAGGGTAGGGATGGTAGGAGTGGTAGGACGGTAGGGATGGTAGGATGGTAGGTGGTTAGGATGGTAGGAGGGTAGGATTGGTAGGAGGGTAGGATTGGTAGGAGGGTAGGGATGGTAGGAGGGTAGGGTGGTAGGAGGGTAGGGTGGTAGGAGGGTAGGGATGGTAGGAGTGGTAGGAGGGGTAGGACGGTAGGGATGGTAGGGTGGTTAGGATGGTAGGAGGGTAGGATTGGTAGGAGGGTAGGGATGGTAGGAGGGTAGGAGGGTAGGGTTGTAGGAGCGTAGGATGGTAAGAGGGTAGAGGTGGTTGGAGGTTAGGGGTGGTAGGCGGGTAGGGTGGTAGGAGGGTAGGGGTGGTTGCAGGGCATGGGTTGTGGCAGGGTAGGGGTGGTGGCAGAGTAGAGTGGTAGGAGAGTAGGGGTGGTGGCAGGAAAGGATGAAGGCAACGTAGGGTAGGGGAGGTAGGAGGGTAGGGATGGTGACAGGGAAGAGGTGGTGGCAGGGTAGGGGTGGTGGCAGGGTAGGGGTGGTGGAAGGGAAGGGATGAAGGCAGGGTAGCTGTTAGTATGACAACTAATTCAGTTTGCAGAGTGAGTGCCCAGTTGTTAATTCTAACTCCTTTTTTAATATTACCGTTAGGTTGAGTCACAACGATAGCACTTCCAGCCCTCCCACAGGCGCTGTAGATGGTCTGTATAATAGTATTATCAGTCTGTAGGGTGAAGATGTGTTCAAGAGCTCTCACTTTGGCAGTGTGTTGGAGATAAATACTTTGTATAATTAATCTTTTAAGCGGATATGTCGGTATTGTGATATCGAAGGGAACTGTCCGCCAGGGTTGAAGGAAGTGCTGTTGTGTCTCAACTTTGTACAGATGGTCTAGTCCAAACATCTTCATATGAGTAGCTGTAGTTTGGATCCATTTAGATTCACCAGTCCCATGGTTCATACATTCTAGCAATTTTAAGGAAACAATATTATCAGGATCACCACGCAGAAGCCTCAGGGCTATCATGAGGTTGACTTCAATTATTCTATATTTGACTCAGGGTATACCTACTGTAGTTCTTTTCTTGTATTAAGTACTTTAGTGTTCATGGGGCATCCTAGGGTAATTGTGAGGGCTTTATTTTGTTATATTTCGAGCATGTCAACGCCTTTCCCGTCACGAAGGACCAGGACTGGTGCATGGTAATATATCAGAGATCTTATATAGCCTAATTGTTTTAACAATTCTAGTATTATTACCATAATGTGGGCTGTACCCCACTACACTAAGATATTTCAGTCTGTCAGTACATTAGCGGGTTAGCTGTTGTATGGCAGGTATGTTACAACGAACGGAGACATCAAGATATTTAAAATAAAACATAGTCAATAGTGTTGCTACCAATCTTGAACTTGGAGGGCCCGCGTTTACGGTTACCTGCTTGTTTGTTGAACACCTTAGTTTTCTCAGAGGAGATAATAAGACCGAGGTTCTCACAGGATGCATGTACATGGTTCAGGGTGGTTTGCATTTCAAGATGAGTTTTAGTATGTATGAGAATATCATCAGCATAGCTAATTGTGATATTGCTGGGGTTTTCTGGTATTGAATTTAATAATGCATTCATAAAAACATTGAACAAAGTGGGACTAAGTACCACACCTTGGGTGGCTGCCAAGTTACATATCTTTAACTTCAGTTTCGAAACCCTGAAACAGTGCAGCAGCCCTTCTGTTGGTGAGGTAACCACTTATCCAGTGTAACAGCCGACCTCCTATATCCATTTTGGCTAGATAGTACGAAATAAGTTGTCTATTGGCTACCAAATGCAGCTCTTAGGTCAAGAAATGTGGTGTATCTGTGCCTTTCATCCCCATGCACAGTTAGGATTGTGGTGATCCAAATGTGTACACTTTTACCATGGGTGAAGCCATTTATGTTAGGAGATATGTGTTCTCTGATTCTATGTAAGAGTCTGCCAAGAACCATCCTCTCAAAGGTTTTACACAGGCAGCTGGTTAGTGATAGGGGACGAAAAGCAGCAGGCTCCTGGTTTCGGTATTGGTACAACAATATTGTTGGCAAGGTAGGAGTGGTGACAGGGTGTGGGTGGTGGCAGGTTAGGGGTGGTGGCAGAGTAGGGGTAGTAGCAGGGTAGGGGTGGTGGCAGGGTATGGGTGGTGGCAGGGTAGGGGTGGTGGCAGGGTAGGGTGGTGGCAGGTTAGGGGTGGTGGCAGAGTAGGGGTGGTGGCAGGGTAGGGGTGGTGGTAGGGTAGGGTAGGGGTGGTGGCAGGATAGGGTGGTGGCAGGATAGGGGTGGTGACAGGGTAGGGGTGGTGGCAGGGTAGGGGTGGTGGCAGGGTAGGAGTGATGGCATGTTTGGGGTGGTGGCAAGGTAGGAGTGATGGCATGTTTGGGGTGGTGGCAAGGTAGGAGTGGTGCCAGGGTGTGGGTGGTGGCGGAGTAGGGGTGGTGGCAGGGTAGGAGTGATGGCAGGTTTGGGGTGGTGGCAGGGTATGGGTGGTGGCAGGGTAGGGATGGTGGCAGGGTAGGGGTGGTGGCATGTTTGGGGTGGTAGCAGGGTAAGGGTGGTGGCAGGGTAGGGGTGGTGGTAGGTTAGGGAACGTGGCAGGTTAGGGAATGTGGCAGATTAGGGTATGTGGCAGGGTAGGGTTAGTGGTAGGCTACGGGTGGTGGTAGACGTGTGAGACAACTGGTGGCAGAGACAAGAGGTAGCAGCAGAGACAACTGGTGGCAGCAGTGACAAGTGGTGGCAAAAGAGACAACTGGTGGCAGCAGTGGAAGTGGTGATTGGCGAGACAACTGGTGGCAGCAGAGACAACTGGTGGCAGCAGAGACAAGTGGCAGCAGAGACAAGTGGCGGCAGAGACAACTGGTGGCAGAAGAGACTGCTGGTGACAGCAGAGAAAACTCGTGGCAGAAAAGACAACTGGTGGCAGGAGAGACAAGTGGTGGCAGAGGAGATAACTGGTGGCAGGAGAGATAGCTGGTGGCAGAAGAGAAAACTGGTGGCAGGAGGGACAACTGGTGGCAGGAGAGATAGCTGGTGGCAGGAGAGATAGCTGGTGGCAGGAGAGACAAGTGGTGGCAGAGGAGACAACTGGTGACAGGAGAGACACGAGAAAATAGAGCGGAAGCACCGGCAAATGCTTGTCTATTTTCAGTGGCTGAGGTTTTGGTGAAAACTTACCCGAAAGATGATGACAAGAAAGTGGTAGAAGGTAAAATGAAGAATGGTAGCGAAAAGAGGGAGAGAAGAACGGAGGTTGGGATGCACCGGATATCTACTAAGCATCTGGTATTCGGTCTCTCTGGCCGGATAGCCAGATGGCGCTATATATTAATGAAAAACAATTAATATGTGTGGGGACTGTAGGCTGTGTAAAAAACAATTTGATGCAGTTCTTCGAAATAATTATACAGTAAGAAAAACTGATTTTGACCCTCAACTCTGTGATTAGTATATAAAAATTTAATAACAATAAATATATAAACAAAAGACTATTCCATAGGCTATAATAACCCTGCAGCGTGTGCTATCATAGGCTATCGTAGCTCCAGTGTGTGTTGTCATTGTTTAACATAGTGTGATATTAGATAGGCTATTGTAGTGTTATTACATGACGACAGGTACAGTACCCAACTCTCTCCAATCCTACCTAAGACTTGTTGACTGATCATAATATAATATATTATATAAATAGCCATAAAAATAAAGGCATCTAGCCAGATATTCGGTATCCAATCTGACTGGTTTGCCGGATATTCGGTATCCTGCAAATTTACTATCCAATGCATCCCTAAGTGAAGGAAGGAAGGAAGGAAGGAAGGAAGGATAAGCACACACACACAAGCTCACTTAAAGGGTCCCTACAGTGAGTCGGGAATTATATTATTTTAACCAAATGCCCCTCCTAGAAATACTATTAGGACTGAATGTGGCAGAAGATCAAATAACTCAGACTAGCTAAGTGAACTGCTCCCTAAAGAACGGCCATCTTTTATAATTAACTTCCCTTCATAATTACGTTTTAGACTGATTGCCAGGGTCCGTTTCATGAGCACCGTCAGCAACAATAAAATAATTGCGGGTGGCTTTTCACTCCTACAGAGTCCTCCTACCCTACCCTACCCTACACTCTCCCTCTTTCCTCTCCCTCTCCCCTCACCTCACTCCTAAACACCAGGGTCACCATCCACGCTGTGAAATTAATAAAGACGTGCTAAATAATATAAATATAATTATAGTTTTACGAGCAACTTGTTGCAGCGGGCGTCCTGTGAACACAAACTGGCTGAGGTCATGCTACATAGTCCGCCGCCTCCTCCTCCTCCTCTCCTGACCTATACCATCGAATATGTTACCAATTTCCTTGATAGCCAGTTAACATTTTCCTGCAGCGTCAACATTTACATGTCTACTCAGCACTTCCTCGTCATGCCATTTCCTTGTCAAGAGTTTCATGATAAGAATGTTCGAAGCCACCATTTCCGGCACAGGTGAAGACAAATACATATCTTACAACTAACAACTGTACTGGGAGTCGACAACACGTTAGCTGAACAAGTCGTCCTACACCATGGTTTTCCCCACAAATCAAGCAAGGTTGTGGCAGGGGTTGATAACTCACAGCATGAAAGCATAATACTACTTTTCAAACTCCTTAAAATGTCAGTGGCGGATCCTACAGTCAGAAATGTACATCTCCATGAGGACGTCTTCCGGCAGGCGGTCCTCAATACTCACCGCCACGACACGCACTCTAACTCCCTCAAGGTCAGGTGTGAGTGTGTGTCTCTTGCTACACGAAGTCCTCACTCTCCTTTGATATCCTTCCTACGTACACAGTCACAAAAAAGTGAACTAATATCCTTAAGCTTTTAAGATAATCGGATAAAGACGTACACTTTTTTTTACAAGATTAAGAGGGCGTTTTTCAGCACGCACGCTAATCGGATAAGGCGAGACTCACTCCGTGTACAGAACGCAACAAAAGACAAATAAAAAAAACCCCGAGTCTGACGGAAACATGACTCGCTGAATAACAACAATGAATATTACTGTGACCGAGGATGTAATTTACTGGACTGAGGGCAGGCTGTGGGTGGGAAAATTGCCTCCAGTGTAGCGAGCAGCATTGGTAAACAAACTGGCTTGTTCCGAATAAGTGTGTCTTTTCGTAAACAAGTCTGTTTGTAATAAGTTAGTGTCTTTACATGGATACAAAAGGCATACATTATGTAACTCTGAGTCAGTGTCTGCCATAAAACAATTGGTCTTGTGTAAACGAGTATCTTTTCTTAAACAAACTTGCTTATATTGCCCCACATAACACCCCGTCACTTGTATACTTCTTAAGACTGGCTTACAAAGTGGATTCTCTTAAACACGCATCCTTGTTTTAATATACAGACTGCATCCTCACAAACTAGCATTTTGTGACGCTACATAAAACAAACCATATATTCTGGCTTACTGTGTACGTTTGATAGCAAACTTTAATGTACTCTAACATCCCTGTCAACAACCATGAGCTAATATAACTTATACATATACATTTTGTCTTGTATATAACTTTATTATAATCTGACTTACTATATCAGGAACAATGTGAATCTCTGTGTAAATCAGATGTAGCATTACTGGGTGTATAATCCCGTCATGTTATATACGTGTTCTTCGAGTTGTTTGAGTATGTAATGTTGATCATTAGAGGAGAGGTGCTAAGAAAACTGGTTTACCTGTTGGAGAAAATTCTAAGCCTTACAAAAAAAAAAAGGGTCAAGCGAGGAAGGAAAATGGCCAGGCGAAGGAAGAAATTGCCAAGGACTCTAAGAAAAGGCCGAATTCTCTACAGCATTGAAAGAAAATATTTATTTCGATGGAAAGGCTCGGCTCTGGAAGAGCCGGTTAACCATTAAAGTCTAGTTTAAAGAATAGGAATGAAAGTAGGTAAGAAGAAAAGGGTTAGATGATGAAAGAAGAGGGTTAGGTGGTAGAAGAGAAGGTTTGGGTGCTGGAAGAAAGTGTTGGGTGCTGGAAGAAAGTGCTGGGTGCTGGAAGAAAGTGTTGGGTGCTGGAAGAAAGTGCTGGGTGCTGGAAGAAAGTGTTGGGTGCTGGAAGAAAGTGTTGGGTGTTGGAAGAAAGTGTTGAGTGCTGGAAGAAAGTGTTGGGTGCTGGAAGAAAGTGTTGGGTGTTGGAAGAAGGTGTTGGGTGTTGGAAGAAAGTGTTGAGTGCTGGAAGAAAGTGTTGGGTGCTGGAAGAAGGGTAAATGCTAAAATAAAAGGCTAAGTGCTGGAAGAAAAGGTAGATTTGGTAAGAAAATGGTCAGGTCTTGGATAAAAGGTTCGAGGTTCAAGGCTCTGCAGTGTGTAGAAAGGGCAAGATGGTGTTTGAAGATCCTAGGCGCTAGGATAAAATGGAAAATGACAAGTGATGGGAAATAAAAGCATTCAAGAAGAGGTCAAAAGGGTCTAAGGAAAAGGCAATAAGCAAGAAGGAATATGAAAGACGAGACACAAAGGACATTCCTAGGCCTTGGCTGTAAAGGAGTAATGGGTAAGGTCATTGGAAGGCAAATCAAGGCGCGGCGCCCTTCGACCTGAGAGAGAAGACGCTGTGAGGGGTAATCTAAGGCCCACATCAGAACAGGTTCCGCTGAAACTACCCGGGGCTGGTTCAGACGGAGAATTGGATTTAATATATACTTTTATTCAGGAATGCAACCTACAACTGCCCGGGGAATTATCATTTTATAATTTAAGATAATGACTACGGACTCGGAGAACCAACCCTCTTGCGATTTCTTATCATTTATAATTTTCTTACACGTCCGACAGCCGACGATTTTGAGAGAAAAATTATTTTACTTATGATCCAAGTATATGGCGTTTCTTACATAAATAAAACCTTTTACCAAAATATCACCCATAAGTTATCAAAATAATACTTGTAATTAGTATTATTCCACGACTTTAGAATCTGGAAATGTTAAAATGCCTCACGTAAAATAATTGTATTTATCAGAAAATATATTTTCTGTTTACAAAAAAAAAGAAGGAAGCAGATGAAAGATTTTGAAGTAAATGTTTTCATAAGAGTACTTACAGTATATACTTACAAACAAAAGTCGTTTTCTTCAGTGCACAAAAATGACATACAAATAACACTTATATTACTTACACCACACTACACTTATGTTACTTACACCACACTACACTTATATTACTTACACCACATTAAACTTATATTACTTAAACCACACTACACTTATGTTACTTACACCACATTACACTCATGTTACTTACACCGCACTACACTTATATTACTTACACCACATTAAACTTATATTACTTAAACCACACTACACCTATATTACTTACACCACACTACACTTATATTACTTACACCACACTACACTTATGTTACTTGCACCACACTACACTCATGTTACTTACACCACACTACACTTATGTTACTGACACTACACTACACTTTTGTTACTACACCACACTACACCTATGTTACTTACACCACACTACACTTATGTTACTTACACCACACTACACTTTTGTTACTTACACCACACTACACTTCTGTTACTTACACCACACTACACTTATGTTACTTACACCACACTACACTTATATTACTTACACCACACTACACTTTTGTTACTTACACCACACTACACTTCTGTTACTTACACCACACTACACTTCTGTTACTTACACCACACTACATTTATATTACTTACACCACACTACACTTATGTTACTTACACCACACTACACTTATATTACTTACACCACACTACACTCATGTTACTTACACCACACTACACCCATGTTACTTACACCACACTACACTTATGTTACTTACACCACACTACACTTTTGTTACTTACACCACACTACACCCATGTTACTTACACCACACTACACTTATATTACTTACACCCCACTCCACTTATGTTACTTACATCACACTAATATTTGTGTTACATTACATCACACTACACTTACGTTAAACCACACTACATTTACGTTACTTACATCACACTAATATTTGCTGCTGAAAAAGTTTACCTTTCTTCCTATTCATTATTATTTTTCTTAATGTTATTATTACATCGGAAATAATAATAATACTACTACTACTACTACTACTACTACTACTACTACTACTTCTACTACTACTACAAATACTAATACTAATAATAATAATAGTAATAATCATAATAACTTCAGGGAAACGAATTTACTGAATAAGCCGTTTCAACTCCTTAACAAACACAGATTTATCTGGAAACATATTCCTCAAAACATATGAAAACAATTTGAGCTTCTATATCCAATATGTGTAATTAAATCACGGAATACCTGTAGGAGCCTATGAAGTACGACTACCCCCACCCCTTCCCCACACAACGAACGGAGAGATGAAAGGAAAATTCGTCACAGGAGAAAGATACCCCTTCACCAGAACCACAGCCGAGATACAAAGAGACCTGAAAATGAAACCCATTAACCAGCAGCTGCACACCCTGGCCAGGAGAATCTGGCAAAAGATAGAACGATCAGAGCAAGAACTCCTTCAAAGACTCCCACCAGATAACGACAACAACCATACATGGATCCTAAAAAGTTACCAAATCTCAAAAGGCCCATTACCACCCCCGATCTACACGGCCTGGCAATAGACAACCTCCCTAGACCAGCATCCGCCAGTAGGGTCGGCGGAATATGAAATAAGGCCCTCAAAACACCCATATATGGGACAGGGTAGGATGTCTAGTGCCTGTACCGACAGACAATAACTAACCCATGACACAACCCAAACACACTATTAGCTTAGCTAGGCAGTCAGCCCGCCCTCTCTTACCTCCTCCTAAATTTCTTCAATTTCCGAACTATGCCTTCCTTCCCCCACCTCTAATCTTCTTTCACCCCTCCTTTCTCTCCAAAAAAAAAAAAAGGAAAATTATCCCTCAGTGTCGGTGCAGGATTTGTTGAGTACGAGAGACAGTGTTACTGTCACAACACTCAAGCGACTCGTCTCCGGAATTACAAGATTAAGATGAACAAGTGGAGAACAATGAATGCTACAAAGTTACTTTACACACAAGTCCTTGATAAGTGTTGTTGATGAATGGTTACCTGCTGTTGTTATAATCCGTGGATGAAGCCCTAACACTCGTGTACCCCCTCCGCCTACCACCCGGGCATTAGCTCTTAACACCTAATTTTCTGGCCTTAATCAATCCACAACAAAATCCAAAAGATTTTAAGGCCCTTTCACCGTTAACATTCATTTTCAGGTATACACCAAAAAGACAAACCTCAATTAATTTTTTTTTTAATTTTGCCACCAACAGCAGCTACTTTATTGTGCACCCCCATACTCATCCAGTGAACAGTAACGCAAAAAGGATTACAGAGTAGAGGCCACAAAGGGTGTTTATCGGACCCCAGTGATTTTGATATTATGGCATTGAATGTTACAGAGTATATCCAGTACATAGTTTAAGTCGGTACATAAAATTTTGATTAGGTTTTAGACGTCAAGTGTGGATAGAGCCTTAGGATATCAGCTATCTTACCATCTGCTGTGCCATTGCATACACAGTGCTTTGGATCTATCCCTATAAGGTTTTATTTTTCACAGTCTCAGACGTAGTGTTGGTGTGTGTGGCCATATGTCTGGCCACACACTTTATAATTAATTTTATTCACATCTACCTGAGGGGCATACTGCCAGAGGTACTTATATCCTAACATCAGTCTAGTGGTTACATCATCTAATAATCTAGTGATTTTGTTACATTCTCCATATACATGTTTTACTTGATACATATAATTATGGTAAACAATGGATTCACTAGTGCCTGTTTGCACTTGTTTACTGGCTTTAAATTCACCAGCAAGTTCTTTTCTGACCAACATCAGTATCAAGCAAGGGGGGCGAAGCTTGGGACGCGGTCAACATGGTAAACAAGGCATCAACAGAGGCCTACAACATAGTGTCAGGGTCCAGCTGGGGGAAGCTGTTGTAACCAGTGACTCCTCCTTTTTATGTAAACATACCGTGATTACAGGGTCAGAATCTAACCATTTTCTTTCTTGTTGCTTGACAGTCGAGGTGAAGGTCATCTTGAAGGAGAGAAGCTTCACAGTGACCCTTATACTACAGTATTTCGACCAAACTTAAAGCTGCTGAGACAATGTTATTTCTGTTTAACGCTTTATGGACGAGAATTAAATGTTTTATCACAATAATTCTCCTTCCTGTTATTCGAATATTCATCATCTTTACTTAAAGCCACCATCTTCTTTTCATCCCAGAGTTCATTCAGCCAACCAGAAGATTATAAGACTGACCAATATTACGTCCCTGTTTCCTGTTCTGTCTTAGGGAAAGACAAGATTGTGTAATAGCAAACGGCAAATTGGATCTGTCACTGCCATATATATATATATATATATATATATATATATATATATATATATATATATATATATATATATATATATATAATGTGTGTGTGTGTGTGTGCCACCGAAAGTATTTGTTACCAATAGTCAAGACCTTTAGACAAGCTGACAGCCACACATGAAAATTTAACGTTACTTCAGATTGCCACAATACAAGTTTAAGCAGTTTCTCAGTTTTTGTGACCACTAATTGTGTCTCATAAATACGTATGAAGATTCTTCTTGGTTATGATTACACTTAAAGTGGGAAGAACAATCAGCATAATTAATTTTAAATAAAGTTGTTATCAGCTGCGAACACCAATTGAGCAAATGGCATTCGTATGTTTAGGCAAAGTCTTCTGTGAGGATATACATTATACCTTAGAGCAACAGTAGTTAACACCTGGTGACCCGTGATAATAACTGAGGAACCTGAAGAACCGTAAAAAAAAATGAATATATGAGGTATACTTTTATGTCTCGATAAATAAAATAAATTGTAAACGCGCGCGCGCGCACACACACACACACACACACTGCTGTTAAATACAGGTCAAATTCTTCTGATGGCTCTGGGAGAACCAAGATCGAATACAAATACTGTAATATTTACTTTCAGAAATTAAGTACATCAATCCCTCGAATAATATACCGTGACCTCCATTAATACGACGAAAAACTACCGCACTGTAGACTGTAGTGGAGAAATAATACCGAAACTGATGACCATACATGGACTACAGTTTGTACATTACCTTATGGTAGGTGGTGGTCGTCAGGTGGGGGAGGCTGACTATAATTTGTCCTGGATCGGCAGCTAGCTCTTGTAACCTTCCCAGCCAACACTTTCTTTTATGGCAGTATTTTAGGCATGTTTTTGGCGATTTACGACACTCCACAACACAATGTGTTTTTTACTGGGTCATGCCACTATTTTTGCCAATATCGCAGTAAAGTTGATCGATATTTCCAAGTGAAACTGTTTTAACTGGATTAAAGTCTCCACACAAAAACACCTGTTAATAAGGGTCAGCAAGAGGGACCTACTGGATATCCAAAGCCCGGAGCCCCCGACTCTGATAACCAACCACGAGGCTTCCTTCCAGCACGGGCCAATCAGTGCGAGCCGTGATGATAAAACACATTCACTTTAACACGGGTCGCTTTACCTGCAACCTCAGAGGGATACTAGATGGGTATAACATTAATTCTGATTACGGAAAAGACCTCTCACTTTATCGATATTGTCCCTGATGGCTTCCCTTACCGGACAACAACAGATTAAAACGTTCAGACACGTGCCACACCACATGGTAACTCTCTATAACGGATAGGATCATTCTCATTAGTGAAAAATAATAACATATTGAAACCCATTCGCTAATTTGAGGTATCCGCTAAACAGGGGATCCGGTAAGGGGAAGTTTTACGGCATCTTTACGTGAGTGTGTGTGTGAGAGATTCTATGGGTTGGATCCCCGTCAGAGTAAAGAACCGGGTTCCCACTCTCTACTTCACCCCATGCACACACAGCAGTAATCGAGTACACTGTTGAGACTGCTTACTGATGGTGGACAGACAGCCGAGTATAAATTGAAGAATGACAGTAGTAGTGGACAGAAAACCGGTTATAAGCTGAAGAATGAAATGAGTATTGGACAGACAGTCGATCATAATTTGAAGAATGAAAGGAGTAGTAAATGGAAAACAGGTTGAATGAGTGTTTATTTCAGGTCATAGTAGTAGACTTGAAGACTGAGGTAGAAGACCAGGAAGGAGGTGGAAGGACGGATGCGAGGTCATTACTGGTATAGAGGGAGATGGTTAACCAAAGACCTGCATGCTGTGCTTGTACGTGTATCGTATCGAGGGGTTTATGGAGGTGCTGGTAGTAGTGGTGGTGGTAACTTGTGACGCTGGTATGTTTAAATAAAGTAACAGCGTTAAATCATTTACAAATTATCATCGCAACTGTGAGCTACGCAGGAAAAGACTTGCAAGGGCATAAACAAAAGGGAATATTATCACTTATTATAATTAATAAGAATATTATTTTTTCTATTGTTTTAATTTGTTCATTCATTCACTTGTTCAATTATTTTCATTTGTTCATTCATTTATTTATTTATAAAGGTATTTACTGACGAATTTCTTGATTCACTTATGTACCTTCAAAAATATTATACCTCTAAAGGACTTCTAACGCCAAACACATACGATACAAAAATTAAACAACAAAAGCTGAGAAACAAATGACAGTAAAACTCACAACACTTACTCAACGGTAGCATTAATACTTATGATGGCTCTTTAGCCCACAATTTCCTGTTCCTGACCTGTCTGCTAATCAACGAGGCCTTCCCTACAGATGAACCTCAGTTATTTCCTCTCACCGTTATAGAGGAAATTATGGTTGACGCTGAGGAATAAATGGGTTTGGAAAAAATATATAAATCATACAGCGTGTTGTGGCATCTAACTTAAATATCATTTTATTATCAATATTCACCAGCTATTATGTTTAAGAGGACTCATCGCCATACCTGGTTAGTCTATGATTTACTTGTCAAACCTAACACAGGAAAATAATTAAGGAGAAAAAAATGGATGCATTTGGAAGATATATATTAATGAATGTGGCTGTTGAGGCATCCGAATTTATCATTTTATTATCATAATTGACAGGGTATTGCATTAAAGAGGATTCAGGACCATAACTGAATAATAAATGATTTACCTGTCAACAGTTAACACAGGTAAAATAATTAAAGATAAAAAACATAACTGTCCAAGAATTCACAGCCACAGAAGCATCTGATGATTACACAGTGCACCAGATCACACAACTACATAAAATTATGCTCACAACCGTCAAACAACGTCACTGCAGGAGGAGGTGTGTCACTGAGGGGTGGAAGGGAACGTCTGGTGCTGCTGAGTGTTCGTGCTGGCGCTGCTTTTATGGAACAGATTTTAGCGTCTACTTCACGACTTACACTTATTAGTTATCCAGAAAGAAAGAAAAAATACTAAAAATAGTACATAGGATTTTTTTTAAGGAAAATCTCTTAGTAATTATAAGATTTGTGACCCATGGCGCTGACGGCTTGACACTTGTACGAAGACACACTCGAAGGTTACAGTGTAGTGTTGGGTGTATGGGCAACAGTAAACTGCTAAAGCAGCTACTTTACAGTCATCGACTAACTGTAACGCTGGCGGGAAACTGAAAAGGTATAAGGATAGTCCAATGACAAACCTGAAAAAGTGCCAAATCGAGCCCCTCACCTGGGAGACGATCACTTCACACCGTAACTCTTGGGGGAGCACCACACGAGAAGGTGTCAATACTTTTGAGTTAGCCCAACTGCATACCGAGGCATACAAGCGCCAGCGCCGGGAAGACGCTGCCCCCGCCCGTCCTGCACTAGACGTAGCCCCCAACACGTGCAACATCTCTGGACGGCCCGACCCTGCCGGTCCCATATCGGCCTCTCGAGTCACCTCAGAGCTCACCAACGAAGGTGAGATCATCAATAACTCATATTGTATCACAGCTGGAGGATCATCATACTCTATTCCGAGTGACAGCAAAGTAGTAGTAGTAGTAGTATAGGGGAGAGAATTCAGAACGTTGATCAAGGCAGCTTCACTCCTCTGGTGTTCACAACCTCTGGTGGGATGGGACCAAGTGCAAGATGTTTCTACGCCAGACTCGCGGAGGTGATCTCCGAACAGAAGCAGCAGCCCAGAAGTTATGTTACAGCCTGGATGAGATGTCGACTGTCCTTCCCTCTCCTTAGGTCTGCCTTGCTTTGCCTCAGGGGAACGACAGCATCGGCCCCAAAGCCGACAACAGGTGCAGATATTGACTCTGAGGCAACAGTCACTGAATGCCGCATAGATCGGCGGCTCAACTAACTCAACACAGCTAGGATAGCTACTTATGTATTAGGATATTTAATATTAAGGTAATAAAATGGCGGCGAAGGTGTGGCTGTTGGGGGAGGCTGGAGGCCACGCTGAAAAAAAATAGCAGTAGTACAGTAGTAGGAGTGTTGGGCGTAGTGTTGGATAGTTTATCGGTAGTTAGGTGTTGTGTGCAGTGTTATGTGTAGTCAGGTGTTGTGTGTAGTGTTATGTGTAGTTAGGTGTTGTGTGTAGTGTTATGTGTAGTTAGGTGTTGTGTGTGGTGTTATGTGTAGTTAGGTGTTGTGTGTAGTGTTATGTGTAGTTAGGTGTTGTGTGTAGTCAGGTGTTGTGTGTAGTGTTATGTGTAGTTAGGTGTTGTGTGTAGTGTTATGTGTAGTCAGGTGTTGTGTGTAGTGTTATGTGTAGTTAGGTGTTGTGTGTAGTGTTATGTGTAGTCAGGTGTTGTGTGTGGTGTTATGTGTAGTTAGGTGTTATGTGTAGTGTTATGTGTAGTTAGGTGTTGTGTGTAGTCAGGTGTTGTGTGTAGTGTTATGTGTAGTTAGGTGTTATGTGTAGTTAGGTGTTGTGTGTAGTGTTATGTGTAGTTAGGTGTTATGTGTAGTGTTATGTGTAGTTAGGTGTTGTGTGTAGTCAGGTGTTGTGTGTAGTGTTATGTGTAGTTAGGTGTTGTGTGTAGCCAGGTGTTGTGTGTAGTGTTATGTGTAGTCAGGTGTTGTGTGTAGTGTTATGTGTAGCCAGGTGTTGTGTGTAGTGTTATGTGTAGTTAGGTGTTGTGTGTAGTGTTATGTGTAGTTAGGTGTTGTGTGTAGCCAGGTGTTGTGTGTAGTTAGGTGTTGTGTGTAGTTAGGTGTTGTGTGTAGTTAGGTGTTGTGTGTAGTGTTGTGTAGTCAGGTGTTGTGTGTAGTGTTGTGTGTAGTGTTATGTGTAGTGTTATGTGTAGTTAGGTGTTATGTGTAGTTAGGTGTTATGTGTAGTTAGGTGTTGTGTGTAGTGTTATGTGTAGTTAGGTGTTGTGTGTAGTGTTATGTGTAGTTAGGTGTTGTGTGTAGTGTTATGTGTAGTTAGGTGTTGTGTGTAGTGTTATGTGTAGTTAGGTGTTATGTGTAGTCAGGTGTTGTGTGTAGTGTTATGTGTAGTCAGGTGTTGTGTGTAGTGTTATGTGTAGTCAGGTGTTGTGTGTAGTGTTATGTGTAGTTAGGTGTTGTGTGTAGTGTTATGTGTAGTCAGGTGTTGTGTGTAGTGTTATGTGTAGTTAGGTGTTGTGTGTAGTGCTATGTGTAGTCAGGTGTTGCGTGTAGTGTTATGTGTAGTTAGGTGTTGTGTGTAGTGTTATGTGTAGTCAGGTGTTGTGTGTAGTGTTATGTGTAGTTAGGTGTTGTGTGTAGTGTTATGTGTAGCTAGGTGTTGTGTGTAGTGTTATGTGAAGTTAGGTGTTGTGTGTAGTGTTATGTGTAGTTAGGTGTTGTGTGTAGTGTTATGTGTAGTTAGGTGTTGTGTGTAGTCAGGTGTTGTGTGTAGTGTTATGTGTAGTCAGGTGTTGTGTGTAGTGTTATGTGTAGTTAGGTGTTATGTGTAGTCAGGTGTTGTGTGTAGTGTTATGTGTAGTTAGGTGTTGTGTGTAGTGTTATGTGTAGTTAGGTGTTGTGTGTAGTGTTATGTGTAGTTAGGTGTTGTGTGTAGTGTTATGTGTAGTTAGGTGTTGTGTGTAGTGTTATGTGTAGTTAGGTGTTATGTGTAGTCAGGTGTTGTGTGTAGTGTTATGTGTAGTCAGGTGTTGTGTGTAGTGTTATGTGTAGTCAGGTGTTGTGTGTAGTGTTATGTGTAGTTAGGTGTTGTGTGTAGTGTTATGTGTAGTCAGGTGTTGTGTGTAGTGTTATGTGTAGCTAGGTGTTGTGTGTAGTGCTATGTGTAGTCAGGTGTTGCGTGTAGTGTTATGTGTAGTTAGGTGTTGTGTGTAGTGTTATGTGTAGTCAGGTGTTGTGTGTAGTGTTATGTGTAGTTAGGTGTTGTGTGTAGTGTTATGTGTAGCTAGGTGTTGTGTGTAGTGTTATGTGAAGTTAGGTGTTGTGTGTAGTGTTATGTGTAGTTAGGTGTTGTGTGTAGTGTTATGTGTAGTTAGGTGTTGTGTGTAGTCAGGTGTTGTGTGTAGTGTTATGTGTAGTCAGGTGTTGTGTGTAGTGTTATGTGTAGTTAGGTGTTATGTGTAGTCAGGTGTTGTGTGTAGTGTTTTGTGTAGTTAGGTGTTGTGTGTAGTGTTATGTGTAGTTAGGTGTTGTGTGTAGTGTTATGTGTAGTTAGGTGTTGTGTGTAGTGTTATGTGTAGCTAGGTGTTGTGTGTAGTGTTATGTGTAGTTAGGTGTTGTGTGTAGTCAGGTGTTGTGTGTAGTGTTATGTGTAGTCAGGTGTTGTGTGTAGTGTTATGTGTAGTTAGGTGTTATGTATAGCCAGGTGTTGTGTGTAGTGTTATGTGTAGTTAGGTGTTGTGTGTAGTGTTATGTGTAGTCAGGTGTTGTGTGTAGTGCTATGTGTAGTTAGGTGTTGTGTGTAGTGTTATGTGTAGTTAGGTGTTGTGTGTAGTGTTATGTGTAGTTAGGTGTTATGTGTAGTGTTATGTGTAGTCAGGTGTTGTGCGTAGTGGTATGTGTAGTTAGGTGTTGTGTGTAGCGTTATGTGTAGTTAGGTGTTGTGTGTAGTGTTATGTGTAGTCAGGTGTTGTGTGTAGTGTTATGTGTAGTTAGGTGTTGTGTGTAGTGTTATGTGTAGTCAGGTGTTGTGTGTAGTGTTATGTGTAGTCAGGTGTTGTGTGTAGTGTTATGTGTAGTTAGGTGTTGTGTGTAGTGTTATGTGTAGTTAGGTGTTGTGTGTAGTGTTATGTGTAGTCAGGTGTTGTGTGTAGTGTTATGTGTAGTCAGGTGTTGTGTGTAGTGTTATGTGTAGTCAGGTGTTGTGTGTAGTGTTATGTGTAGTTAGGTGTTGTGTGTAGTGTTATGTGTAGTTAGGTGTTGTGTGTAGTCAGGTGCTGTGTGTAGTGTTATGTGTAGTTAGGTGTTGTGTGTAGTGTTATGTGTAGTTAGGTGTTGTGTGTAGTGTTATGTGTGGTTAGGTGTTGTGTGTAGTCAGGTGTTGTGTGTAGTGTTATGTGTAGTCAGGTGTTGTGTGTAGTGTTGTGTAGTCAGGTGTTGTGTGTAGTGTTATGTGTAGTTAGGTGTTGTGTGTAGTGTTATGTGTAGTCAGGTGTTGTGTGTAGTGTTATGTGTAGTTAGGTGTTGTGTGTAGTCAGGTGTTGTGTGTAGTGTTATGTGTAGTTAGGTGTTGTGTGTAGTGTTATGTGTAGTTAGGTGTTGTGTGTAGTGTTATGTGTAGTTAGGTGTTGTGTGTAGTGTTATGTGTAGCCAGGTGTTGTGTGTAGTGTTATGTGTAGTTAGGTGTTGTGTGTAGCCAGGTGTTGTGTGTAGTGTTATGTGTAGTTAGGTGTTGTGTGTAGTCAGGTGTTGTGTGTAGTGTTGTGTAGTCAGGTGTTGTGTGTAGTGTTGTGTGTAGTCAGGTGTTGCATGTAGTGTTGTGTAGTCAGGTGTTGCATGTAGTGTTATGTGTAGTCTAGTCAGGTGTTGTATGTTGTGTTATGTGTAGTCAGGTGTTGTATGTAGTGTTATGTGTAGTCAGGTGTTGTATGTAGTGCTATGTGTAGTCAGGTGTGTGTGTAGTGTTGTGTAGTTAGATGTTGTGTATAGTGTTATGTGCAATCAGGTGTTGTGTGTAGTGTTGTGTGGTCAGGTGTTGTGTGTAGAGTTATGTGTAGTCAGGTGTTGTGTGTAGTGTTGTGTAGTCAGGTGTTGTATGTAGTGTTATTCGTAGTCAGGTGTTGTGTGTAGTGTTGTCAGGTGTTGTATGTAGTGTTGTGTAGTCAGGTGTTGTATGTGGTGTTATGTGTAGTCAGGTGTTGTGTGTAGTGTTGTATGTAGTACTGTGTGTAATGTGGCGACCTGTGGTGTAATGGTCACCGTGCTCGCCTCACAAGCGAGAGGACCCGGTTTCGACCCCCAGCAGGGTGAAACTATGGGCAAGTTTCTTTACGCCATTTGCCTCTGTCTACCCAGCAGTAATTGGGAACCTGGATGTTAATTGATGTGCAGATCGTGTTCCGGGGTAATGGTTAGCCAGTTCAGTTGGCGAGTTGTCCGGTCTTCTCGGACTATTCCTTGATACTGGGTCATGCAGCTCGTTAACTTAGGGTGTAGTTGTTGTGTTGGCGACAGCTTCTACACCTTAAACAAATTCACGCCTAGGTGGCCCTTGGGCCGGCCATCCTCGTTACACGAGGGTAACCATTATTTTATTTTTACTGTGTGTATTGTTGTGTGTAGTCAGGTGTTGTATGTAGTGTTGTGTAATCAGGTGTTATGTGTAGTGTTGTGTGCAATACTGTGTGTAGCGTTGTGTGTAGTGTTATATGTAGTCAGGTGTTGTATGTAGTGTTGTGCAGTCTGGAGTTGTGCGTAGTCAGGTGCGTGTGTGTGACTTTATAACCTCGGATAAGAGTATCATGTTTAAAATTTACGGGGAACTCGGCGCATTGTACGAGCGTTTAGCGGCCTACAGTGAACCCGCAAAACTGCTATAAACTCTCCCCCCCCCCACAACCCCTAAAGAATTCTAAATAAATACTTGAAAACACAGCGTAAGCCACGGATGATTAGGCGATTCGAATGTTCTTAAGGGTCATCACACCCTCATAAAATTTCAGGCATGTGAGTTACAGCCGATCAATCAAGTGCTTCAAATATTATTAAGTCGCTACACAATTCACCCAAACGTTTCAAAGTTGAGGTAAGAAACTAGTATTCTCACTCACCATGACGTCACATCACATAACAAACACGAAGCGATATTGACTAAAGGAAGTCATTACTGATTTACTTTCCTGGGTGCATGCAGATGTTTGGGCCGCCACTTACCTGCAAAAACACATAAAAAACACTATTTAAAATCATGAACAAGTTAACATGGATTATCGTATATAGATACCGGGTAGAAATTTTTTTATATATAAACTTTTTGTGATGGGAGGAGGAGTTTGGGGGTGGGGAGGGAGTTTTTTGGGGGTTGGGAGGGGGTAGTTTGGGGGGAGGGGGTAGTTTGGGGGGTGGGGGGGTTGGGTGGGAGGGTTTGGTATTGTTAGATTTTTCTATATAGTCATTATAGCGTAAATAGACGGATATACGTTATAATTTTATACTCTGAATGTATCGTCAGGAGTAAGCTGAGAAATCATAATATAAATAATTAATTGATGGTGAACATATTTCTGATGTTGAAATTGACTTTGCGCTTGTCATAATATTCACTGAAGCTGACATATACACATTTATTAACAAACGTGTACATTTTTGGTCGTTTATTAATTAAGAATTCCTTCTAATTTGTAATATAAATAAAACTGAAAGTGGTTTCTTCTCCCTATGACTATCACTTGTAAACAACCACGACTACATTATATGCCTATCACTTGTAAACAACCACGACTACATTATATGACTATCATTAGTAAACAACCACGACTACATTATATGCCTATCACTAATAAACAACCACGACTACATTATATGCCTATCACTAGTAAACAACCACGACTACATTATATGCCTATCACTAGTAAACAGCCACGACTACATTATATGCCTATCACTAGTGAACAACCACGACTACATTATATGCCTATCACTAGTAAACAGCCACGACTACATTATATGCCTATCACTAGTAAACAACCACGACTACATTATATGCCTATCACTTGTAAACAACCACGACTACATTATATGCCTATCACTAGTAAACAACCACGACTACATTATATGCCTATCACACTAAACAACAACGACTACATTATATGCCTATCACTAGTAAACAGCCACGACTACATTATATGCCTATCACTAGTAAACAACCACGACTACATTATATGCCTATCACTAGTAAACAACCACGACTACATTATATGCCTATCACCAGTAAACAACCACGACTACATTATATGCCTATCACTAGTAAACAACCACGACTACATTATATGCCTATCACTAGTAAACAACCACGACTACATTATATGCCTATCACTTGTAAACAACCACTACTGCATTATATGCCTATCACTTGTAAACAGCCACGACTACAGTATATGCCTATCACTAGTAAACAACCACTACTACATTATATGCCTATCACTTGTAAACAGCCACGACTACATTATATGCCTATCACTAGTAAACAACCACTACTACATTATATGCCTATCACTTGTAAACAGCCACGACTACATTATATGCCTATCACTAGTAAACAACCACTACTACATTATATGCCTATCACTAGTAAACAACAACGACTACATTATATGCCTATCACTAGTAAACAACAACGACTACATTACAGTATATGCCTATCACTAGTAAACAACCACTACTACATTATATGCCTATCACTAGTAAACAACCACGACTACATTATATGCCTATCACTAGTAAACAACAACGACTACATTACAGTATATGCCTATCACTAGTAAACAACCACTACTACATTATATGCCTATCACTAGTAAACAACCACTACTACATTATATGCCTATCACCAGTAAACAGCCACGACTACATTATATGCCTATCACTAGTAAACAGCCACGACTCCTCTAGATGCCTATTCAATACCTCTTTCATATGCCTATCACGATACCTTCACTACTGACCAGGAAATAGCCTTTGTAATTATGTAATTAAATCCCGTAAATCCTCCAATTGGCTGATGATTGTAATAATCGCCAGGGATTATCCGGCCATGTCGCTAGTGGCTCCGGCCTCCTCCTCCTCGGTTTTTTCGTGTTTTTTCTGTCGCGTTTTTTTCCCGTTGTTTTGGTTCTCGTGTTTTTTCCGGTATTTTTGTCTCGTTTTTTCGGTTTGTTTTCCTTAGTTTTGTATTATTATCGGTCTCGTGTTTTTTCTTATTCTTTTTTACTCTTCTTTCATTTTGATCTTGTGTTTCATTTTGCCTCTTTCTTCTTGTTTCTTGTTTTCTCGTGTGTGTGTGTGTGTGTGTGTGTGTGTGTGTCGTGTGTCGTGTGTGTGTACAAATATCTTACAGGAAAAGTTATTATTCTCATCATTTCACAGGAGAATTCCTCATGGACAGACATCTTGCAACAGATATATACTAGTCAGACACGCGTTACATACAGATGATCTCTCACGTAGATCAAACCTAACACAGACACACCATACCGATACTCCACAGCACAGCACAAATACAGTACACACTATAGAGAAGGGTTGTATTCACTCATAAGCTCAAACACTCATACAATCCTAACATGCATACAAACACACAACCGCATACAAAATATATATATATATATATATATATATATATATATATATATATATATATATATATATATATATATATATATATATATATATATATATATATAGTTTTCAGTCACAAGAAAATGTAGAAAAACTTATGAGGGTTGTGACCTGAGCAAGGAAGCAGTGGATGGTGTCATGTACCAAAATTCATTGTAAATATCTCGCAGAGCCGTGATGATTCACTTCACCTGCGTCCACAACAGCACAGAGCGTCACTGTATGGTAATAGGCGGACGAACATTCATCTGGTGAAGGTTTCATGAGCGTCATGCTACGAGGTGGTAGGGTATGCCATAACATGTTGACGGGCTAGCAAACATCGCCTGGCATAGGTTCCATTAGCGTGTTCCTGGGAGGTAGAGGAGTGCGCCAGACGCTGTTGATCGCTCGTGCTAGTGGTGGACATTGGTGGCATGATCCTGGTCGTAATCTCGTCATGCTGCTGACTGCTAGGATCCTTTGGTCAGTATTCAATATCTTAATCTTGGTTAGGTAGAGCTGGGCGTGCGGGGCAACACGAAAATGAATAGTCAAGACATTACTTGCAATCTACATTTGTAATTTTGCGAACTCTTGCAATTCTTTATATGAAGCCCTCTCTGCCCCAGCTCACTCTCTCATTAAAGAACTTTCAGCGTTTTTCTACCAGGACGTAGAGGTCATTATGGAGAGCCTTCGGGCAACGTGATAGTGGGGGTCTTTTCCAACCCACATAAAAAGACTGAACCTCTGGGAATTGACACATAGTAATTTAGCCTTGTATGTTTGGGTGGCAGTGCTAATAACAGATGGAGGGGAAGGGGCGGTATTATCCCTGGATCATGCAATACCTTAAGAACAATATCGCATGTGGGCCTCTGTTAAGCCCTGCCCGCACCAGGCCATTTGTTGCCCCCACTTATTTGACTCAGACAGTTACCTTGTGTGTGTGCACGCACATACCTGTTTTAATATATATATATATATATATATATATATATATATATATATATATATATATATATATATATATATATATATATATATATAAGTAAAATAACATTAACAATATTAAAACGGCGATGAGCAAACAATAAATGTAACAAAGATAATTGCAAAGATAAAAAATACACATTTATTTCTTACATAACAATACATTAATGAACTACGATTCTTTTCAACGGACGCGGAAGTGTGCTCGTAGAAAAATAACTTTTGTAAATTATGTGTATTATAAATGAGCGTTATTGAAGAATATGCCTCAAATATCTAGTCACTCTTAATTATCAAGACACTGTCTCAGTATCCGGCCAGGTAGACCTCAGCAGTAAGGAACACACATATGTCATATTAACACCATGACCACTTTTTACTTCAAATCCAAATTTGGGATACCATCATAAAATTTCAGGAATGCAAATGATACTGTCACACTGTAAACCATCAACCCTTAAGTATGCTTATGTTGATAATGAGCTGAAGGTCTTAGATCAGTGTCGGCAAAAAGTGAACCTTGCTCATAAACTACTCGGCTTAATGTGAAGTTTTTATACATATCTAGATTATCAATCTTTAATAAGATTCGAAGAGCGTCGTGCTACCATATTTGGAGCATTGTAATTCTGTTTGGTCTCCAATATATGTTAAAGACTGCCAATAGCAAATGTTCTAAGATAAAGGTAGGAGATCAATGCCAGCCCCCCAACACCTCACTTACAGAGGACTAATGATTACAGCTGCCCGGTTTATATTGTACAAGAAGAAGGAGACACTTACTCAAGGTGTAAAAGCATCTCTATAAGCATTACTCACTTAAATATACATACTGTACTTGGAACTGTGTGATGGCCGCTCCACTAGAGATCACAGTGTCAAGCTCAGAAAACTGCCATAAGTAATTGAATGTAGATTAGGGGCAGTAAACTTGTACAGTAATCTACCAGCGAATTTTGTAACATGCAAGTGTGATTTTTTTTTTTTTTTTTTTTATTGGGCACTCCCCTACATCCTTGCGGAAGGTGAAGCGCAGCAAAAGTGTTTACAGCGCCCAACAGGGAAGCATGCTAACTTCATGGTTGCCTTTATGTCTCATGAGTTAAGGGCATAGAAGCTCAAAGAGTCAAGGGCATAGAAGCCTGAAGAGTCAAGGGCATAGAAGCCTGAAGAGTCAATGGTTTATGTCATCAAGTTATTGGAAGCTCCAACAACTTGTCCCTGAATACGAATTCGCAACTTTCGATTTACACCAGGTACCTACTTTACTGCTCGGTGAGCAGGGAATAATGGGGGCTAGGAAGTATGTCCAAACAACTTTCACCGGCCCGGGAATCGAACCCGTGACATCTCGCTTGCGAAGGCAAGAGCGGTACCACTCTACCACCAGCACCCTCCAAGTGTGATCTATTTTAAGATTAAACTCTACCATCACTGGTGTATGTTTCGGCATATTCAAGAGTCTGTACATGGCCACTACCTGCTGAGAGTGTGAGCCTGCATGAGAAGTGATGCACTGAGGAGTGAGCTAATGAAAAGTGACGGAGCTGATAAGTAAATACAAGTAAATATGTGGAGTTCCATTTCAACTGGACACAAGGAAAACCATTTTATTTGCGTGAGGTCCGAAGGGTGGAGTAGACCTGTATTTCTGGAGCTGCTTTATAAAATTACCATGATAATATATGCTACCCCAATAGTTTATATGATAGCAATCCCTGTTCACAAGCTGAGGTCCAGGGTTTGATTCCCGACTAGTGAGGTACTGTTTGTGTGTATCTAATATACTATAGGACTAGGCGTCGGTCTGTCTGTCTGTCTGTCTGTCTGTCTGTTCTGGGCAGCCGAAACGGCACAATCGTTTTTCATCAAGCTTGGTGGAAAAATCGCAAAAAATTCGTAGAGTGGAATAAACCTGGTCCCATATCGATGGTTTCTTTAGGAAGCCATTAATTAACCATTTTATTTAAGCTGAAAAACGATGCAAGTCTACGGACTTGGCGCACCCTCATTCGCTGTACGCTGTCAGCCCATGATTGCAGTTATGGTAAGGCTCCCTCCTCCTCCCCCCACTTTTTTCTAAGTCTTCTTTTATTTTAATGTTGTTTGGATTAGTAAAGGAAGGAAGATGAGAAAATAGAAGAATAAAGAAGGGGAAACGGAAAATAGTTAGAGATAACAGGTGGGGAAGAGCTGAGTTTCATCATGCATCTGGATGCGCAGTTTCAACGTTACCAGACCATTTTCGGACCTTACAGCTACAGTGTGTACAGTATACTTATTCCTGTGATAGTGCAATACAGTGCAATATCATACAATACCATACAATACCATACCATGCAATACAATACACAACGAACTATCAATATTTCTAAGAATAAAGCATAATCATATAGACATGTAAGACTCACAACTTGATAAGATATCCATAAGACATTAGCTATTGGAAATGTGATTAAATGTTTTGTTATTAATCCAGCTAAAATGTATCGGTATTGGTGGTACAATCCTAATAGTCTCTAATCCTGTTGATTAGGTGAGGTTAATCTGGGTTTATTGAGATTAAACATTAGGTGTGGGGTTTATTCTACCTGAGATAGTCTCAGGTACGACCCTTATTGTAACAATCACGACCATGATTATAACAACCACGACCATGATTATAACAACCACGACCATGATTATAACATCCACGACTATGATTATAACAACCACGACTATGATTATAACAACCACGACCATGATTATAACAACCATGACCAGGATTATAACAACCACGACCATGATTATAACAACCACGACCATGATTATAACCACGACACTGATTGTAAAAAACACCACCATGATTATAACAAACCACGACCATGATTATAACAACCTCGGTAAACTGTACCACAGGACTCGCCCCCGGGCACGAAGGGCCCACGATCACTTGTAAGAGGAATGGACACACAGGAAGCAGTCGAAAGGGACCACTGTAGAGAAAAACATCTACTTCAGCAGTACGAATGAATGAATGACAATGAATGAAAGGAAACGGGATGCGTGCATCTGATTTTGATTCCGAAAAAACAACACACACACACACACACTCAAATGTCACGCTAAACAGGGATAATCGTCCGATTAAACGTTAAAACACAACTGACGTTTTTGCCAATTAGGGATAACTTTTTGTTCTTAATGTTTAAATTAATGGAACATAATTCATATGTTGTAAAGCTTTTATGTTACATTTAAGAAGTCGTTTATTATTGAAGCACTAAAATTTTTAATTAAATTAATTTTGATAAGGTAAGGTTGGATTGGGTTAATTTTGTTAGAAATATTATTATTCATTATATTTTTATTATAATTATTTACATGAACGTCCCTGTCAACAGACTAGCTTGGATTTTCGAAATAAAGATTGTTTAAATATGTGTGTGTGTGTGTGTGTGTGTGTAAACAACAGTTTTTCTTGGTATATATTAATTAATACGTCAGGGGTCGATAACTGTATATAACTACGACGTAAAAATTATGTGGAGAGCTGTAACACCTCTCCTTCACCTACAGCAGGACCGACACAGTGGCGTACTCTGGTAGCCTCTTATGTTTAGCACTGACACAGGGTTGAGATCTTTACTCCAGCTCGCCCGACATCTGGCCAGGATTATCATGGTAACCGCTCAGTTGGGACTTGGGATCGTACTCGGGTTAGTGGTAGGTATTATCAGTGTCAATGTAGAATACGTTGGGTTGAGGGTTAAGAATTACAACAGTGTTATTTACGAGTGACTGATTAATAACATTTTACTTTATTTTTGGTACAAATATGAAAGGTGAAAGGAGTTGATATTTGTAGGGGGAGAGAGAGAGAGAGAGAGAGAGATTTTTTGATTAGAAAAAATACTTTTAAATTTTGCTATAGTGTTTTTAAATATTCTTGAGAGAGGCATGCCACCAGCACAATCAATTTAGTTTATACACGTATTTCAGAAAATGAACTGCATCTTCTGTGGTGGTGTTGACGTGGGCCATGTTGTACAGCGTCATAAGGGCTCGGTATTTGCTGAAGGCCTGTTTATACGGGTCTGTTTCTATACAGAAATTGTATTTGAAACTCAAAGACTTAAACTTAACAATTCGCTGTGCGAGAGGATTGTCCTCTTTTTCGACCTTTTCAGCGAAATCACAGAAGTAAAGGAAATCGGCTACTTGTTTGTAATTTTTGCTGATGGGCTTGAGAGCGCGATCGAGAAAGGGATGAATACCATAAGTTGGGTTTAGGCTGTCTGGTTTTATCTCGTACCCTTGGAAGTCCCATAATGAGGGTTTATCTGACCTGACGGTGAACTGGTTATACGTGTTGAAGTTTATGGCCTTATTGATATAGTAATTATTTATTTCTGTAATGGGGTAATAAGCCCCCTGTTCATATAAGGCCATATGGTTGTTGGTTGTCTCCAGCGTGTACCAGCTGAAGTTGTTGTGAGTGAGGGGTGAGCAGTGGCGGGCCTCGCTGTGATTTCCCGTCGTCACCACTGTGGTCCAGCACCCCACCTCGCCCTTCAACACACGCCCGATGGTGAACTCAATCTCCGGGTGCTTGCCCAGAGAATCGTGCAGTCGAATGGCTACCCAGTTAGGCCAGGCCATCGACTTAACGCCGAAGAAGTTCACATTAGTTCCATTGACATGGCGCACGAAGTTGTCATGGAAGGAGTACTTGAACGAGGGTTCATCGTAGGTTCTGGTGTAGATCATTTCCTGGGGGTTGAGGTACACGCCGAAGTTAACTTTCGGCATCACCTTTATCGGGCCCACGTACTTTGATACGGCAACCTGCACACCACTCTGTGTTCCTAAAAGTAACAAAATTGCAAACCCAAACATTATGAATTTTGAATTTTGAATTTAGATTTGTTTTTTTTAAATTTTATTAGACATACCTGTATGTCTATTATAGAGACAGAGGGCATTATCCAGACACCGTTGCTACCAAACATCACAGGTGTCCTCAGGTTTCCTTCTGTACTAACACGAGACAATAAAGTTCATAATAAAAAGATCAGACCAACCCCCTAAACGGCCAGTAAGCTGATAGATGGTGAAATGATCAAATTAAATTAAGTACAAGGTGGTGGAGGTGTTCACTGGTTCACTTTCTATTAGTTTTTCTTCTCGGGAAAATTTACTTCCTCTGTCTCCTCCACTGGACGATTAAGTCACGGAGAAGCTTATCTGCCTAACCTGGAAGTGGATACCTGGCTCAACTGTGATTAAGGACTACACACCTAGGCTGAGGGATAGCGCGGTCATGATCGTATTGGAGAGAGCCCTGTAAGACTTCAGAGAGGCTGTCACAGCGTAAATCTCATTGTCCCTCTCCAGCCGATCACTGTACAAATTACAGAGTGTAGGCTGTACCTTAGTGTTTTGAATCAATGCGAAGTAATGCCTGTGGCTCACTTGGTCAGGAAGTTGGTTGTCTTAAGTGTTTGCAGTGTGTTAGGACATGTTGACACTCAGCTACACCTGCTGGTGAAAGTCGACAGCAAATTATACCTATTAGGAAAACCATTCCTTATTTACAACAACCAGGAGAAACCAACCAAACCTTATTTACAACTAGAAAAAACAGCCCTTATTTACAACTAGGAGAAACCAATCCTTTTGTACAACTAGGAGAAACCATCCAAACCTTATTTACAACTAAGAGAAACCAGTCCTTATTTACAACAACTAGGGTAAACCAGCCCGTATTTACAACTAGGAGAAACCAAACCTTATTTACAAAAACTAAGAGAAACCAGGCCTTATTTACAACAACTAGGGTAAACCAGCCCGTATTTACAACTAGGAGAAACGAGTCCTTATTTACAACAACTAGGAGAAGCCAGCCTTTATTTGCAACTAGGAGAAACCAGCCCTTATTTACAACGACTAGGAGAAACCAGTCCTTATTTACAACAACTAAGAGAAACCAGTCCTTATTCACAACAACTAGGAGAAACCAGCCCTTATCTACAATAACTAGGAGAAATCAGCCTTATTTACAACAACTAGGAGAAACCAGTCCTTGTTTACAGCAAACAAGAGAAATCAGCCCTTATTTACAACAACCAAGAGAAACCAGCACTTATTTACAACTAGGAGAAACCAGGACCTATTTACACCTGCTAGTACAAGTACGAACTTAACAACGACCAGAACCCTTAATAGCGCGGTCCCTGCCGAGGCTTCGTCCCACATGTAATAAGATACATTATAGCCGACAATCGGCAGCACTCAACAAGCTATTTCCAGCTCTGTAATACCTGCAAGATTCTGTCCAAGGAACGTCAAGCATCAACCGATCACTCGTTAATATTCTACCAAAAGCACAATTATTTGATCAAGTTCAGTTTATCTCCTTAAATGACAATCCTGAATTGATTCGCTGACTGACTAATTGACTGATTGACTGTGACTTTTTTTTTTACTAGTTTACAGTGACGTAGTTTGTTGTCTGTTCGTAATTATTCTTATATGTTTTACCTCAGGCACGTTACCTTTACTTCTGTCATACCCAAACACTTCGTTATCTTATTCTTAGCTATAAAGTCCATGATTACAACGCTGTTTACACTCCCGATGGTATAGTTTAGAAAGTGAGGCAAGAGGGGGAAGGTCTTTGTGAGGGAGAGGCTTGACGAAGAGTTATGTCGGGGTCGCGGAGTACAAGTGTGGATGTTTTGAACTATCATACTCTCACAAATAACCTGGTTTTATTGATACGCTAAACACAACACTGAACGAACTTTGTGTGTGTGTGTGTGTGTGTGTGTGTGTGTAAGTCATTAGATGTCATTCAATCATTCTTAATGTTGTATAAGATATGTGCTGTTATGATACTTCTCTTCCACAACAAGAACTCCAGAAGGGGTTTATCATTTTCACTTCACAATAACCAGCGTCACCCATCAGCAGAACGTCCTTCTGAACCACCCACTCGACGCCAAGCACTCCACTCATTCACGCACACTGGTGTTTCCTGGATACCCACCCCACTCACTGCTACTGCATTCTTCACTCCATTCTTCATCACTTTCTTGGTCTCCCACCCTCCCCTTCCTCCTACCAACCTTCTCTAAAGTACACTTACTTTTTGTCATCGTTTAATTCCTTTACTCTTGGTATTTTCAAGTATATTATATCTGTTGCTTATACTTTGTTTCTTCTTCTTCTTCTAGTTTCCAGAGTCTATGTTTCACACCCTTCAAAACTACATTTGTAGGTTTAATAATTTCCTTCACAATCTCATCTTTACCTAATATGAAAGTCTCTCTCTCTCTCATTACATTCAGACATCACATTCTGATTTTTTCTTCAGACTCAAAAGAAGATGGCGGGTTGATTACCTCCTCGCCCCGGGATTAAGAAAGGTATATAACCAACTCCTCTGCCTTATAATATATAATTAAATATAAGATATGAGATTTAAGTGTGACAAACCAACCATTAATTTTAGTGACAGTGTAAGATGTACATGATAGGTGCAACGCTCCATCTCGCCTAACCTGTCCAGGGCATGACGTAATGCTCTCTCCCCGGCAGGCAGGTAAGGTGATAATGAAGGTGGTCTCTGGCGCCTTACCTAACACAAGTGACAGACTCTACCACCGATGATTCACGTATCTACTAATTTTTTTTTTACTTATTTGCATTACAAGAATAGAAGCAAGTTCAATAAATGACTTAGTAATATTACAACATAAGTTACTGGTGGACAAACAAACATAAGACATATGTGCAACAAGAGAGAATGATGATAGATTGACGTACAAACAGACAAATGAATAGGAGTTTGATAAACAAAGAAGAACCTTCAGCCATGACAAACTTCCTCAGAATGCATGTTAAGGGTCACTGACCAAGCTGGGCCAAGTCATGGTGGCATCAGAGGCAACAATTTATTATACCAAAAATTTTCTCTCCACTTCGTAACTGCCTTATCCCTAGGGTTTATATACTATGTTCATGATTCACATTAGCAATTACAATCGTATCCATCACCAGGGTTATACTTGAGAGAGGCTCGTAGCAACCATCGCGTGACCTCTGCCAATTAAAGGTTTTGCCAATTTTCAATCACAAGAAAAAGATGACCATGTCCATTTTTTTTTTAGGGTGATATTGAGGAGGATGGTCCTAGGAGGAGACAGGTGCACACAGGCCAGGTATCCCATTAGGACCATAACGAGATAGGTTAACAATGGAGTTATCGACGCTAGAGAAAGGTGTTGCATGGCGCTGTTGCTCTCGCGCTGTGTTGTAAATATGTGTGGAGTGTCAGTGTCTGAGTGATCATTTATGTTATTGGTTATTTTTCGACCGACTGTAAAAGATGTGTTTCCTGTGTTTTAATGATACGCATTCATGCTCCAAGACGGCTGCCATTATCCACCAAAAACAAAAAAATTTCGCCATTGTTTGTGAGATGTAACTCATGAAGATAAACACAAAGTTCTATAATAAACACAACAAATAGAATAATCGCTCCAGATAAACATAAAATTTATCAACACACCAAGCAATATAATCTCAAAATATACAATGGGTTTAAAAGTTACGAAGGTAATTGCCTTTCTACGTAAGAGCTCAATAATAATTAGGATGATTACAGTGATAAGCCACAGCAGTCATTATATATATTCTGGATAAAGGGAGAATTGCTATGCTCAGTCCCAGTGGTTTGTCGTCCACCTTTCTTAAAACAACTCTGGGAAACTGACAAAGAAATAGAACACACACACACACATATATATATATATATATATATATATATATATATATATATATATATATATATATATATATATATATATATATAATATATATATATATATATATATATTAATAATGGTTGCCCCTCGCGTAACGAGGATGGCCGGCCCAAGGACCACCTAGGCGTGAAATTGTTTAAGGTGTAGAAGCTGTCGCCAACGCAACATGCTGACCATATATATAAAAGTGTGTGCGTGTTTGTGTGCCTGTGGTGTAATGATTAGCATGCTCGCCTCGCAAGCGAACGAACCCGGGTTCGATCCCCGGGCAGGGTGAAGCTATGGGCAAGTTTCTTTTCGTCATTTGCCTCTGTCTACCCAACAGTAATTGGGGACCTGGATGTTAATCGATTTGCTGATCGTGTTCAGGGGTAATGGTTAGCCAGTGCAGTTGGCAAGTTGTCCGGTCTTCTCGGATTGTTCCTTGACACTGGGTCATGCAGCTCGTTAACTCAAGGTGTGGTTGTTGTGTTGGCGACAGCTTCTACACCTTAAACAAATTCACGCCAAGGTGGGCCTAGGGTCAGCTATCCTCGTTACACGAGGGGCAACCATTATTAAGTATATAAAAGAGTGAAAAATACGATGATGAAACTGAAAGTGATCTCACACAAGTTGTACCACATGGAACGGCCCACGAGGTAGTTTACACACACACTCACACACAAGGAGACAGACTGGGGACATGGGGAGAGAGTGACACGTAGAAGGAATTACACAGTGGGGAAGGAGAGAGACAGGGAGAAGGAAAGAAACAGGGGAAGGAAAGAGGCAGGGAGAAGGAAAGAGACAGGAAGGAGAGAGACAGGAAGAAAGAGTGCGACAGGGGGAAGGAGAGAGACGGGGGAAGAAAGAGCCAGGGAGAGGAAAGAAAAGGGCAAGGAAAGACAGGGAGAAGGAAAGAGACAGGAGGAAGGAGAGACAGGGGGATGGAGAAAGACAAGGGGAAGGAGAGAGACGGGAGGAAGGAAAGACAGGGACTAGGACAAAGACAGGCAAGAAAAGAGAGATGAAAACTTAGGGAATAAGCAGAGAGAGAGAGAGAGAGAGAGAGAGAGAGATGTCCCAACTAATCAGTCATAGACACTATTGCTACCCTTTCTTGCCCCTGTTTCCACCTCTCCCTTTCCATCCTCAGCTCCGCCGACCCTTACACCCACCTCTCCGCCGCCCCATTTCCACCATCCCCCCCTCTCCGCCGCCCCATTTCTACCACCCCCTCTCCGTCGCCCCATTTCTACCACCCCCTCTCCGTCGCCCCATTTCCACCATTCCCCCCTCTCCGCCGCCCCATTTCTACCATTCCCCCCTCTCCGCCGCCCCATTTCCACCACCCCCCTCTCCCCTCTTCGCCGCCATCATTCGTCGTAGCTTCGCACAACGTAATCTGATTTGCAAATTCGAGAAACCTTATTTGAGCCGATATGGATGTTTAACGCAATTTCAGATCACGAATTTTAATCCGCTGAATCCTAGTCACAAGGCATCGAGCAGAGTGGAAAGAAGGGTGGTGAAGGGGTGGGGGTGCAAGAGAGAAGAGGGGTATGCCGGTGGGGGGGAGGGGGAAGGAGGATGGTGAAGCGGGACAAGAGGGAAGAAGGGCAAGCAGGAGGGTGGTGAAGAGAGGAAGAAGGGTAGAGGGGGAGGCCGGAGGGCGGTGAAGGGGTGGGGAGGAACGAAAGGGAGAGAATGAAGGGAAGGAGGAAGGTAATGGAGGGAGAGATGGAAGAGTGGGGGCAAGAGGGTGGTCATTGGGGGAAAATGGGGGAGCTAGTGGGTATTGAAGGGGTGGGGGAGAGAAGAAAGGAAGGGAAGAATGGGGGGAGCATGAGCGTGGTGGAGGGTAGGGGTGGGAGAGAAAAGAGATGGGGGAGAGGAGAGAGAGGGTCTAGGAGAGAGAGAAGGGGGGGGGGCAGAAGAATGGGAGAGGGGAGGAGGGTAGGGGAGGGACGAGAAGGGAGAGAGAAACGGGAGGGTAGGAGGAAATATAGATCAGACATGTATTAAGATGATTGAAATATATCGATGACAAAATAAGAAGAAAAACAAAGGAGAATGTAATATGTCTCCGTTCGGGTGTCGTTGCCACTTATGTGTTCCAGTGTTCCAGTTAATACGAAGGAAAGGCGTCTCGTTCGATCGCTGCTTCGCTGTTACGGGTTTTTCAGCGAAAGCAACGCAAAGAGAAAGGGACGTTTGGGGTTTCTGCCTTACACGCACGCACACCTGAGTACAAAGCAGGAGGTGGGGAAGTGTGTAATGCCCCAGCTTTCCGTTATCACACACCTTATAATACAGTGGAGGAAGTTCTTGACGCCTACATCGTTTCGTTTTCAGCCGACCTATTTAGATGTTCGTATTTTTAGTGGAACTCGTTGATACAGATTTTCTTCTCTACTGAGGTTTGGCTGTATCTTCGTTGATGCGGTGGGCTAATAACATCCCGATGGACCATATTCATTGTCAACATTAGTCACAATAATTAATACTTGGTCACATTTGTTATAAAGTCACAGTCTACCACTAAGTAACGATAGGTCTCACCAGATCATATAAATGTACTTTACGTTCCTGGATAAGGGTAACGCATGCGACTCACTCACTTATAGATTAAAACCACCTAATGTGTCGCAAAACCAGCCATTATGAGGCGAAACCTGTGGTTGTTACAATAACCTAGTTTTATGACACAGCACCTGCTTTTATGACACAAAACCAACTGCTGGCACACACAAAACTTGCCACTGAAACCAACCTGACACACACACACTACAAAGTACAAACACCGACTAACTAATACACACTAAAATCGCAAAGAACGTCCCTCACACTTCCAAAACAAAACAAGAATATAACACACAGATGACAAACGGAGGAGCACAAACCAGAGCACTTATTAGGTCGAGTATTATCATTTTCATCCCATTTGACATTACGTAGGTATCAGCAACAAGATCCCAGCAGACCACGAGGGGGCATAAGTCCGAATTCTGTGAACCGGAGCACAGCCGGAGATAGCGCCAAGAGATACCGATATGACAAGCGTTAGGCAGGAAGATCAATAATATCTGGAGTCGCCCTCCATCATACGCCCCCTGACGCTGATTATAAGATAGTTGGCCAAAAATTGTCTCTGTGTGATTAAAATCAGCTTGAGAATAATACTTAGCGGCCATAGTACGGGTGTATGACACGCCCCCAGGCGACTTGCGATGACCACTGCAATCTCTCGAATGATTACGACCATCTCCTTGTTATTGATCACGGGAGACAATAATTTGGTGAAATATGATCGTGTATTTGTAGTCTTCTTCGTGTTCGGTGCGAGGTGGAAATAACATTAACTGCGTTGAGGTAATTTATATGTTCGATCATGGAGTACGAGTTCGGTGATCTGTTTGTGGTTGTGACGGTGGTCGATTGTGGTGTGTTGCGTGGACCCCGGGGGTTACCTGTGGGAGTCGGGAACCACTTACTCTCCTACCATTCATGAGAGCAACAAGAGATAGAAGGCTGGCGTATGTTCGTTTAGCATAGCTTTAATGAGTGTCACGGTGACTAGTGGTGCTTTTGTTGTTTTTCTTATGATAAGGGATTTAATGTTGTGTGAAAAGTAAACAAACGTAAGATATGGAAATTTAAAAATAAAAGAACGTTAAACATTAAATAGGGAAAGAGAGAAGATGATTTTCAAATGTGTTTCCTCTAACTCGTAAGTCCACCATATGAGAAACGGGTCATACCCAACCCCCCCCCCCCTTGCCCCACTGTGAACTAAGACGCTCCCACCAAACACAACACCTCCATGACCCCTGCTGGATCCCCCCCCCCCCCCCGCCCAGTAGGAGAACTGATGATCCTCTCCACAATACCCAAATGTGTATAAAATACTGACAATGTTCTCAAGTAATGTCCTTCCTTCCTTCCTTCCCTAGTCTTTTAAAGGTGTCCTTATAACAAGATAGTTATGACACTATAGGGGAGGACTTAAACTGACACAAGGACCCAGTTCCACCAGAGACGGAACAAACATCAAAAAGGCAAACTGAAAAACGGCATTAAATACCCTAACGCTACGTGTGCAGGTGGGAGTAAATTAGGTTAAGTTAGGTTAATCTTAATGTAGTTAATATAAAGGGAAAATAAGCTGAGGGAATTAATCATCAAGTGATCCGAGAAAACTATACCGAGAACGGGAACAAAATACACTCATAAGAGAACAAAGGAAACTCATTTAATAAAAGGGACTAAAAATAAAGTAACTTGTACAGATAGATAAAAAAAAATCAAGAAAGAGGACGAATCATTCTTGTGTGTTTCAAAACTATATAAAACCACATTAGGATTCCTAATATTTCGTCCGGCCCGTATCAACCAAATGCTCTTACATGGTCATTTTCCTTAAATTGATTCGATTTACGGATCATGAATACCAAGATTATGATCAATCGCTCTTATAGTTACTGAAAAGATCTTGTTTTTAATCTTTAATGAAAAACAAAAATCTTGAACTACGTCCAAGACTCAGTCATGGTACAGCCGAGTCAACTCTACAATAGAATATTTACAAACCTCATTTACTAAACTTCCTCTGGAGTTTCAGGTTCATGTGAAATTCGTCGCAGGAAACATCAGAATGAGGAAATGTATAGTAAAAAAAAAAAAATATGACGAAAGGAAGCAATGACAACAACCACCACCATCACCACCACAACAAAAACACACCCTGGCTCGCAGCAAAGAATCCCTCATTACTGACAACTATAATAAAGAAAACTAAAGGAAATAAACTATTAAATAAAATATACCATAAAATGAATTACAACGAAAATGGGAAGAAAAACACGCTATAAAAGAAACTCGAGCAATTTCTTTTTTAAACAAGGGCTCAGAGGTAATCATTTATATCTCGACATTACAAGTTTAAAATCACATCGAATTACCCGACCATGTGATCTGCCTGGCGAACACCGTATAATTACCCAGACTCAGACAGAAGACCTCATAACACAACCTTAATTTCATCTTGCCTCTCCGGTGACAAATAACAAAATTACAGTGTTCTGACTGGCGACTGACTGCCCTGACTGGCGCAGTCCCCGAGTGGCTATCCAACTCCCTGGGAACACTGGAAGGGGTCCCTGAATTTCTACCCGGAGTGACAGAGTTTTCACTAGGCACTCTCCAACTTTCCTGAGTGACTGAGTCTTCACTGAGTGGCTACCCAGCTTCCCCTTGAGTGACTGAGACTTCACCGAGTGGCTACCTAGCTTCCTCTTGAGTGACTGGACCTTCATTGAGTGGCTACCCAGCTTCCATTGAGTGATTGAGCTTTCAATGAGTGGCTACCCAGCGTCCTCTGACTGACTGACTGAGACTTCGTTGAGTTGCTACCCAGCATCCCCTGAGTGACAGAGCGTTCACTGAGTGGCCACCCAGCTTCCCTTGAGTGACAGAGCATTCACTGAGTGGCTATCCAGCTTCCCCTGAGTGACAGAGCCTTCACTGAGTGGCTACCCAGCTTTCCTTGAGTAACAGAGCCTTCACTGAGTGGCCACCCAGCTTCCATTGAGTGACAGAGCCTTCACTGAGTGGCTACCCAGCTTTCCTTGAGTGACAGAGCCTTCACTGAGTGGCCACCCAGCTTCCTCTGCTCACCAAGACATAATACACCATCACCTCAGGAGGATACATGAATAATTTACGTGTTCTTCAGTAACATCTCTCTCCCAGTTGTACTAATCTATTTTGTCGCCGTAAACGGAGGAGCATCATTATATACGTAATAGGATTGGCGGCTGCTCCTTCAGTCGCTCGTGGTGGTGATGGTGGTGGTGAGGCCGGCGGCGGCGTTGGCGATAATGGCGGTGGTGTGGTGGCGGTGGTGTGGTGGTGGTGGCGGTAGTGGTGGTGGCGATGGGACGCCGCCGCTTCTCGCTGTGTAAGACGTATAGTTGCTGTGGTACAGGTTGTTGTATGTCGAAGAGAAAGACAACGATAGATGCTGTGTGGTGATGGTCAGGTGGTCGTGGTGCTGTGTCGGAGGGAGGGCCTGAGATACTGCTTGTTGCTGTGATAGTACGTGTTGCTGTGTGGTGCTGAGTGTTGCTGCTGTTACAACACCCCCCTACCTCCCCTACAGGTGTCTCCTCCCTTTAATAACGAAAAAAAAAATCTCATCTCAGAAGACCAACGCAAACAAGTTATAAACTCATCGTTATTAAAACACTCGTCGAAATGAACTATAAACAATGGAACACTTCGTCGAGCATTGTGGGAGGCATAGAGAAGAAAATAATATATATTTCACATTAAGATTGATAACCATAAAAAAAATCGGTACCTGAAATTACATGTTATTAAGAAGTGCAGAAAAACAAAAAGAATTTCATCCAAGGTGAAGAGAAAAGAAAGTAATTTTATTTACCTATATGAGAGAGAGAGAGAACAAAAATATTTATACACCTGAATCTGCAACATTATAATATTTTTTCAAAGGCATCATTATCAAAATTTACCAATCGATGATGACGAAAACTGTATTGTAAGACTCGGAGTGTATTTATACATGCCAGAACACTACACTACTACACACCAACAAAGAACAGGTCGTATATTAGAAGGGCGCGGGGTGGGTGTAAACACAAGCTCAGGTGTACAGAGTGGATGCATTAATGACAAGGCGCTGGGACAGGTAATATACCTAGTGGTTCCTCACACCCACTCACCCACTGGTTAATTATAACACGTCAACCACTGATGACATGTATGTGGCAACACACCAGTGGGGAGCTCCAACTCCTACTCCCAACCACCATACTCCCCCGCCTACTCCACCTACCCCAACCATCTCCTACTTTTCCACCTCTTCCTCCTCCTCCACTGACCTTCATCACTATAACACTGACCTTCATCACTCTAACACTGACCTTGATCACTGTAACACTGACCTTCATCACTGTAACACTGACCTTCATCACTATAACACTGACCTTGATCACTGTAACACTGACCTTGATCACTGCAACACTGACCTTCATCCTTGCAACACTAACCTTCCTCACTGTAACACTGACCTTGATCACTGTAACACTGACATTGATCACTGTAACACTGACCAACACCACCCAGCATCACTACCTTCACCATCACCACTAAAACCGTCACCACCACCACCACCACCACCACACAGCCCCACCACTACCTAGCACCACTACTACCACCACACAGCCCCACCACTACCCAGCACCACCACCACCACACAGCCCCACCACTACCCAACACCACTACTACCACCACACAGCCCCACCACTACCTAGCACCACCACCACACAGCCCCACCACTACCCAGCACCACCACCTTCACCAAGTCATCATCATCATCATCACCACCACTAACACCACCCAGCATCACCACCATCACCACCACCACTACCACTCAGCACCACCAACATCACCACCCAACACCAACACCACCTCCCAGCACCACCACCATCACCACCACTACCCAGCACCACCACCACCCCCCAGCACCACCACCACCACCCAGCACCACCACCACCACCCAGCACCACTACCCAGCACCACTACCACTCAGCACCACCACCACCACCAACACCACCACCCAGCACCACCACCACCACCCAGCACCACTACCCAGCACCACTACCACTCAGCAGCACCACCACCACCAACACCACCACCCAGCACCACCACCACCACCCAGCACCACTACCCAGCACCACCACCACCACCCAGCACCACCACCCAGCACCACCACCCAGCACCACCACCACCAACACCACCACCACCACCACCACCACCACTACCCAGCACCACCACCACCCCCAGCACCACCACCACCACCCAGCACCACCACCACCACCCAGCACCACTACCCAGCACCACTACCACTCAGCAGCACCACCACCACCAACACCACCACCCAGCGCCACCACCACCACCCAGCACCACTACCCAGCACCACTACCACTCAGCAGCACCACCACCACCAACACCACCACCCAGCACCACCACCACCACCCAGCACCACTACCCAGCACCACCACCACCACCCAGCACCACCACCACCCAGCACCACCACCCAGCACCACTACCACTCAGCAGCACCACCACCACCAACACCACCACCCAGCACCACCACCACCACCCAGCACCACCACCACCCAGCACCACCACCCAGCACCACCACTACCCAGCAGCACCACCACCACCACCCAGCACCACCACCACCCAGCACCACCACCACCCAGCACCACCACCACCACCACCACCACCACCCAGCACCACCATTACCCAGCACCACCATTACCCAGCACCACCACCACCCAGCACCACCACCACCCAGCACCACCACCACCCAGCACCACCACCACCCAGTACCACCACCACCCAGCACCACCACCACCCAGTACCACCACCACCACCACCCAGCACCACCATTACCCAGCACCACCACCACCCAGCACCACCACCACCCAGCACCACCACCACCCAGCACCACCACCACCCAGCACCACCACCACCCAGCACCACCACCACCCAGCACCACCACCACCCAGCACCACCACCACCCAGCACCACCACCACCCAGTACCACCACCACCCAGCACCACCACCACCCAGCACCACCATTACCCAGCACCACCACCACCCAGTACCACCACCACCCAGCACCACCACCACCCAGCACCACCACCACCCAGCACCACCACCACCCAGCACCACCATTACCCAGCACCACCACCACCCAGCACCACCACCACCCAGTACCACCACCACCCAGCACCACCACCACCCAGTACCACCACCACCCAGCACCACCACTACCCAGCACCACCACCACCCAGCACCACCACCACCCAGCACCACCACTACCCAGCACCACCATTATCCAGCACCACCATCATCACCACCCAGCAATACCACCACCATCACCACACTGCAACACCACCACCACTAGCACCACACCACCACCACCACCACCACCATTATCCAGCACCACTACTACCCAGCACCACCATTACCCAGCACCACCACCACCCAGCACCACCACCACCCAGCACCACCAACATCACCACCACCCAGAAAGACTCCCATCACCACCCAGCACACACCACCACCACCACCCAGCACCACCACCACCCAGCACCACCAACATCACCACCACCCAGAAAGACTCCCATCACCACCCAGCACACACCACCACCACCACCCAGCACACACCACCATCACCACCACCAAGCATCACCATCACCAAGCGTCACCACCATTAAACATCACCACCACCAAAACTAAGCATCACCACCACCAAGCATCACCATCACCAAGCGTCACCACCATTAAACATCACCACCACCAAGCATCACCACCACCAAGCATCACCACCACCCAGCATCACCACCACCAAGCATCACCACCACCAAGCATCACCATCACCAAGCGTCACCACCATTAAACATCACCACCACCAAGCATCACCACCACACCACCACCAAGCATCACCACCACCCAGCATCACCACCACCGAGCATCACCACCACTAAGCATCACCACCACTAAGCATCACCACCACCAAGCATCACCACCACCAAGCATCACCACCACCAAGCATCACCACCACCACCAAGCATCACCACCACCATGCATCACCACCACCAAGCATCACCACCGCTAAACATCACCACCACTAAGCACCACCACCACCAAGCATCACCACCACTAAGCATCACCACCACCAAACATCACCACCACCAAGCATCACCACCACCAAGCATCACCACCACGAAGCATCACCACCACCAAGCATCACCACCACCAAGCATCACCACCACCAAGCATCACCACCACCAAGAATCACCACCACCAAGCATCACCACCACCAAGCATCACCACCACCAAGCATCACCGCCACCAAGCATCACCACCACCAAGCATCACCACCACCAAGCATCACCACCAGTAAGCATCACCACCACTCAGCACAAAGGTATCCATAAACATATATAACCTTGTGCAAATGTTTTTCTTCACAGTTTTTGTTAGGTTGAGGCAAAATGCAACACGTGACAGTATTGTGTTGTTGTTAGACCCCAGTAGTGCATGATGCTAGTGTAAATATGGCGGAGGTGTGCATGTTGGTGGTGATGGTAGAGGTGTGGTGGTGGATGGTGGTGGTAATAAGGAGTGGTGGTAGAGGTGTGGTGGTGGGTGTGGTGGTGGTGGTGGGTGTGGTGGTAGTGGCAGAGGTGTGGTGGTGGTGGGTGGTGGTAACAAGTAGTGGTGGTAGAGGTGTGGTGGTGGTGGGTGGTGGTGGTAAAAAATTAGTGGTGGTAAAGGTGTGGTGGTGGGTGTGGTGGTGGTAGAGGTGTGGTGGTGGGTGTGGTGGTGGTGGTAGAGGTGTGGTGGTGGTGGGTGGTGGTAACAAGTAGTGGTGGTAGAGGTGTGGTGGTGGTGGGTGGTGGTAAAAAAGTAGTGGTGGTAAAGGTGTGGTGGTGGTGGGTGGTGGTGGTAGAGGTGTGGTGGTGGGTGTGGTGGTGGTAGAGGTGTGGTGGTGGATGGTGGTGTTTGGTGTTGGGTGGTGATGGTAGTAAAGGTGTGGTGGTGGGTGGTTTTGGTGGGTGTGGTGGTGGGTAGTAGAGGTGTGGTGGGGGGGGGGTGGAGGTACTGGCGGTGGGCACTGGTGGTAGGTAGTGGTAGTAGAGGTGTGGTGGTGGGTGTGGTGGTGGTAGAGGTTTGGTGGTGTTGGGTGGTGGTGCTAGAGGTGTGGTGGAGGGTGGTGGTTGTGGTGGAGGGTGGTGGTTGTGGGAGAGGTGTGGTGGTGTTGGGTGGTGGTGGTAGAGGTGTTGCGGTGTCGGGTGGTGATAAGATGTGCGGTGGTGGTTGGTGGTGGTGGTAATGAGTAGTGGTGGTAGAGGTGTGGTGGTGGGTGTGGTTGTGGTAGAGGTGTTGGGTGGTGGTGGTAGAGGTGTTGCGGTGTCGGGTGGTGATAAGATGTGCGGTGGTGGTGGGTGGTGGTGGTAATGAGTAGTGGTGGTAGAGGTGTGGTGGTGGGTGGTGGTGGTGGTAGAGGTGTGGTGGTGGTGGTAATAAGTAGTGGTGGTAGAGGTTGTGGTGGTAGAGGTGTGGTGGGTGGTGGTGGTAGAGGTTATGGTAATGGCGATAATAGTGCAAAACTGTGGCGCTAGTAATGATGACATAATACTATACATTGGTGTAATAGTACTGCTAATTATTACAACACAAGTGACCGATCATCAACTCCGTACAACAAGTTAATGAGCATTTTAATGAGTCAACTCAGGTAGGTAATTCAAATTTCTATCTAAGGTTCACTAAGTGTGGGGTGAGAGTCTGCAGGACCCGGTGAACCAGAACCACAGTTATCCAGATGATGGTTATATATATATAATATTTTCTGAGGTATGAACAAAGTCACACCCAGACACAACACATCTAGTCTGGCGTAGAAAAAAAAATAAGACAAGTTTAAAATTTCTAATCCAGTATGATCTTTTCACAATTAAGTAACCAGTTGATCATGTGAAGATTAGCCATCCTAGCTTACTCCACCTTAAGATTAAACACCTAAATGCTTACCTAACCTAACCTAACCAAACGTAACCTAACCTAACTTGACCTAATCCGACCAAAGGAAAGATTACTTACCTTTACCCAACTTAACATAACCTAAATAAACCTAACATCGCCTATTTTAACATCCTAATTTAACCCAACTTAAACCATCCAGGTAGCGATTGTGAGTTTAATCATCAGATGAAGTAAACTGGTGTTTGAACTTAGGTGATGCGAATAAAGCCCTAACTATCATGTATTAACTGTAATATATTTAGTATAATTGCTTCCGCTGGTCAATGAATACGGTACCATCGTTACTGTTAGACACCCAAACCCCGGACCCCACCCCCTTGACGCCATCCGTGCCCCTCACACCTCTACCAAGCTGTTTTCTCCACTCCTCACCTTTCCTATCAGTTCTATATTTGTATATAATGACTTTTGTATGTTGAGCAGTTTGGGGCTTTTGAGAAGATAGTTTACTAACCCCTTGTGTACGAGGTTCTCCCTCTGCTCAATAGTACAAGTGGCGGCGTACCTGTAAGGAAGAGGTTAACATAGGGGTGTGTGTGTGTTTGGAGCTGTCACATATATATATATATATACTTCAGTTCTGCTCTACATATGTACGCCTGGTACTATTCATCAACCAAACACAATATGTTTTTCTTATAGTATATTGGACGTAAACAAAGTCGACATAGTGACTTGCTCCCCCCCCCCCCCCCACACACACATAAGAACATAAGAACCTAAGAATGGAGGAAACTGCAGCGGGCCTATTGGCCCATACTGGGCAGTCCCGTTTACACCCAACCCCTATTGCTCATCTGAGCATCCAACCTATGTTTGAAGCAATTCAGCGTATTCGAGTTAATGATGATATTTGGTAACTTGTTCCATTCATCCACTACTCTGTTTCCAAACCAGTGTTTACCTATTTCACGCCTAAATCTAAATTTGTCCAATTTAAAACCATTGTTACGAGTTCGCTCCTGGTTGGATAATTTGAGTACCTTTGTAATGTCCCCTTTGTTTAGCCCTGCCTTCCATTTATACACCTCTATCAGGTCGCCCCTCGCTCTACGTCTCTCAAGGGAGTGCAAATTAAGATGCTTTAACCTGTCTCTATACTCAAGGTTCCTGATACCCGGGATTAGTCTTGTCATTCTCCTCTGAATTCTTTCCAAGGATTCTATATCCATTCTGTAATACGGTGACCAGGAACGTACATGAAATCGTGCGCGTTTATGTGTGCGTGTATTAAAATGTGTACACAATATACAGGGGTATGTGCGTGTCGCCGTGTGTACGCCTACGTACGAGGCCGATACTTCGATTCACAAGTCACAAGCGATTCAGATTGTTGATTATCAGTGACGTCAGGTGATGTACGAGGTGGTGGTGTTTATGGTGACTGGGCAGGTAGTTCGTGCATAATATGTAAATCATCAAATATGGACCAGTATCGTGTAAACCGACCAGGTTCTCCCACCAGGATACTTTACATTCTCTCGTTCCTGTGTATATATATATATATATATATATATATATATATATATATATATATATATATATGCTGATAACCACCATATACCTAGATCACGCGCACCTACAGTGATTTACTTGCATATATATATATATATATATATATATATATATATATATATATATATATATATATTCACAAACACTAACACACGCAAATTCATATTTCAAACACTATTTAAATATACTCATTTACTAGCATTCAGACACGGAAATACACGCATCCACACACAATCGTATACATACATGTATTCCCAAATACGTACAATATACTCCAGTAAAAACCACAGAGGTATATAAAACACACACACACACACACACTGACACACATACACACATACACACACACACACACACACACACATCTCCGTTTCCTCCTCTCATCTAGGTCCCGGTATACCGTACTCGGATAAACGCTAGGAGGGCAGGTCCGAGGCGGAGAGCGAATCAACCTTACCCCCATTTGGTTGGGAGTTTGAGCCGCGGCTGTACACGGGCGTGTAATCATACGAGCATTTACTTGTCCATTGTAAGTGAGTGGCGGGGTGACCACTGAGATACAAAGTTTCACTATCCATCGTTCACGGTTCGCTTAATTGCGGTACACCGCTTTTGTCCTTACACAGGCAGTGTAATCTTAGACTAGACGTAGTCACGTGGTTGTAGTATACTACCTGGAGGTGTATTAATCCCACTACTGGTTGTTTTCACATTTTTTATGGCTGTTAATTCGAAAATAGGAGCCGTCTTCACGAGGCATCAGAGACAAGATATGACGTCAGCTGTATCACTCCGAATTCATAATAATAACCATGAGAGAGGGCAGGACCTGTACCTGTATATAGCCCCCATAGCTCCTATACCGAGAACAAATCCTAATTATACAAATGACAATGAAATAACAATAATCAAGGAGAATTGTAACCATCAGAGGTCAAAAGTAGTGATTATTGTGGAGTAAGGACAAAAAAATAACACACCGGGCTAGAGAGGCTAATGATAAACGGGAATCAGAGGCCCGCACGCCCCCCGACCCCCCATAAAATGATAGTGTTGGCGACGTAATCCGTCAGATCAGCGGGTAATTACAAGTACTGCGAATGACAAGTCTAAAACTAAACAGGTCATAATTACGCCACGGAATCGGGCAAACTCGTCGGCGTCCCCCTCTAAGACTTTTATGTTTTTTCGCATATATTCTTTTTCTCCTTTTAGGGAGGCTTTTGTGTGTTTGAACAGTGGAGCTAAAAACATGAAGTCGTGAGGATGGTTCAGAGCGAGGCAGCGCAAGCCTGGCCTTTTTGTATCTGGCCACGATGACAAGCCCGGCTGAGACTCCCTCCCTACCTCCCTCCCTTACCCCAGAGGTTAAGTAGGAGGTGAGGCAAGGAGGTGAAAGACCTGGGAGAACTCAAAATAACGAGGAACAAACGAAAGAAGAAGAGGGAAGATGAGACGCCAACGAGGCAGCGGACGATCCAGTAACTGGGTGAACGTGTGGGTGGATGATGGACTGAGTTGGAGGAAGACTTCGTTTTTAACTTGTTGTTTGTGTCTTATTGTCGACGTGGTGGTGGTGGTGGTGGGGACGTTATTGTGAGCGGATTGCTGACAGGGTGTGAGGTAAGAAATGCAAAGTGTAACAAAAGAGAAATTCATACACACACACACACATAATAATTATATATATATATATATATATATATATATATATATATATATATATATATATATATATATATATATATATATATATATATATATATTTATGTGTGTGTGTGTGTGTTATGTTTGTGTACGTGCGTGCCTATAAATTATGTTCGGCAAGCATTGCGTCGCGGTACAGTAAAACGCCTGCTATAAATCATATCGAGAATACAAAACAACAGAGAAAATTAAATATTAAAGAAATCACCAGAAAAAGGTAAACAGAAAAAAATACGATGAAAAAGATAATAAAAGAAAAAAGAGAGAGGATGTGTTAAATACACCAAATACTTGATGAAAGAAAATTATGTTTGCCGGGCCGAGGAGCACGTGGAGGAGAGAGGAGAGGTTCAAGAAGAATAGGAGGAAAAGATGAAAACAGGTGTAAAAACTAAGAAGACAAAAAGAAACACAAGAGGAGAGAACAAAAATTATACACATAAAAACTTGACAAAAATACGGAGGAAGACAAAGACTGAGCGTAAAAGAAATTAAATAAATATTGAAATAGTTATAGACGAAAGATGAATAAAAACACTGAAAAAGACAGAGTGAGAGAGAAATTAGACAAAATAGTAAGAAATCTGTGAAAGTAAGTCCTACAGCCGTAATAAATATAGTACACTATAGATAAAGTCCTCGATACACAAGCAGACTCTTGACCGGCACTGCACTCGACCGATGTGAAATCCCCAAGTGTAAATTTTGGTACCCATTCACAGTTTGGTGGACTGGGAATGTCTCGGGTTCGAACCAGTCACACTTAGGACAGGAGGTGAGCGATGTATCCACTTTGCCACGACACCCCTCTTATAAAAGAAGAAATGAGTTATGTGATAAAAGAGAATAGGTGAAAATAGATGAATAACAGAGATGGAAGTGATGAAAGAAATAGGAATAAACATAAAGAGGAAGAATAAAAATTAAACAGCAGAGGAATACAAACATCTGATAAAATAAAAGAGATAAAAGAAATCAAATCAGGAAAGCAAAAAAAAAAAATAAAAAAAATAAAAAATTCGCAAAACGGGACGATAATGAAATAAGCTTCAACAAAAAAGAGAGAAAAGAAACAGGAAATGGAAAAATTAAAACAAGAAATAACCGTCAACCAAAACATTCAGTTTGTAAGGAAAACGGAAACTAGAAAACAATTTGATAAAAGCCCGGTGGAGGGAGTAGCGAAGTACGATACGTGTAAAGGAAACTGGAAAAGAAAGAGGTGATAAAAGGTGGAACAGAGAAAAACACAAAATTCGAGAGATAACAACAACAACATGGACAAAAGAATACAAGAGAAATATGACGATAACTGAGAAAGAAAAACAAATACAGTGATGACAATAACAATAAAACACGCAAATGAAAACTAGAAAACTATGAAGATAACTAAGAAAAACAAAAACAACGGTGATAATAGCAATAATAAAACAGCCAAATGGAAACTAAAATGGAACAATAATAACCTATAAAAAAAAACAGAAAATACAAAAAAAAATAGCAACACCCAGGGAGATACACGCAAAGAAGACTACAAATTAACGAGGTGATAACGGAGGAAGAGAGAGAACACAAAAAGAATAATAATAATAATTACCGAGATGGATCGGATCATTAATCATCCGAGAATGTGAACCGATAGACGAAATATATAAATTATGAACCCGATAACTTTTATATGTGGAAATTATCAGCATGTTGGAGGTGGGGATGGTGTTGGAGGTGGGGATGGTGTTGGAGGTGAGAAGGTGTTGAGGTGGGGATGGTGTTGGAGGTTAGAATGGTGTTGAGGTGGGGATGGTGTTGGAGGTGGGGATGGTGTTGGAGGTGGGAATGGTGTTGGAGGTGAGGATGGTGTTGGAGGTGAGGATGATGCTGGAGGTGAGGACGGTGTTGGTGGTGAGAATGGTGTTGAGGTGGAGATGGTGTTGGTGGTGAGGATGGTGTTGGAGGTGGGGATGGTGTTGGTGGTGAGGATGGTGTTGAGGTGGGGATGGTGTTGGTGGTGAGGATGGTGTTGGAGGTGGGGATGGGGTTGGAGGTGGAGATGGTGTTGGAGGTGGGGATGGTGTTGAGGTGGGGATGGTGTTGGAGGTGAGGATGGTGTTGGAGGTGGGGATGGTGTTGGAGGTGGGGATGGTGTTGGAGGTGGGAATGGTGTTGGAGGTGGGGATGGTGTTGGAGGTGAGGATGGTGTTGGAGGTGGGGATGGTGTTGGAGGTGGGGATGGTGTTGGAGGTGGAGATGGTGTTGGAGGTGGGGATGGTGTTGGAGGTGGGGATGGTGTTGGAGGTGGGGATGGTGTTGGAGGTGGGGATGGTGTTGGAGGTGGGGATGGTGTTGGAGGTGGAGATGGTGTTGGAGGTGGAGATGGTGTTGAGGTGGGGATGGTGTTGGAGGTGAGGATATTGTGTTGGAGGTGGGGATGGTGTTGGAGGTGGGGATGGTGTTGGAGGTGGGGATGGTGTTGGAGGTGAGGATGGTGTTGGAGGTGAGGATGATGTTGGAGGTGAGGATGATGTTGGAGATGAGGATGGTGGTGAAAGTGAGGATGGTGATGGGGTGAGGATGGTGTTGGAGGTGGGGATGGTGTTGGAGGTGAGGATGGTGTTGGAGGTGAGGATGGTGTTAGAGGTGAGGATGAGGTTGGAGGTGAGGATGAGGTTGGAGATGAGGATGGTGGTGAAAGTGAGGATGGTGTTAGGGTGAGGATGGTGTTGGAGGTGGGGATGGTGTTGGAGGTGAGGATGGTGTTGGAGGTGGGGATGGTGTTGGAGGTGAGGATGGTGTTGGAGGTGAGGATGATGTTGGAGGTGAGGATGAGGTTGGAGATGAGGATGGTGGTGAAAGTGAGGATGGTGTTAGGGTGAGGATGGTGTTGGAGGTGGGGATGGTGTTGGAGGTGAGGATGGTGTTGGAGGTGACGATGGTGTTAAAGGTAAAGATGGTGTTGGAGGTGAGGATGGTGTTGGAGGTGGGGATGCTGTTGGGGGTGAGGATGGTGTTGGAGGTGAGGATGGTGTTGGAGGTGGGGATGGTGTTGGATGTGAGGATGATGTTGGAGGTGAAGATGGTGTTGGAGGTGGGGATAGTGTTGAGGTGGGGATGATGTTAGAGGTGGGGATAGTGTTGGAGATGGGGGTGAAGTTGGAGGTGAGGATGGTGTTGGAGGTGAGGATGGTGTTGGAGGTGAGGATGGTGTTGGAGGTGAGGATAGTGTTGGAGGTGAGGATGATGTTTTTAGGAGGGGATGGTGTTGGAGGTGACGATGGTGTTGAAAGTGAGGATGGTGTTGGGGTGAGGATAGTGTTGGAGGTGAGGATGGTGTTGGAGGTGGGGATGGTATTGGAGGTGGGGATGGTGTTGGAGGTGAGGATGGTGTTGGAGGTGAGGATGGTGTTGGTGGTGAGGATGGTGTCGAAGGTAAGGATGGTGTTTGAGGTGGGGATGGTGTTGGAGGTGAGGTAGGTGTTAGAGGTGAGGATGGTGTTGGAGGTGAGGATGATGTTGGAAGTGAGGATGGTATAGGAGGTGGAGATGGTGATTTAGGTGAGGATGGTGTTGGAGGTGAGAATGGTGTTGGAGGTGAGGATGGTGTTGGAGTTGCGGGATGGTGTTGGAGGTGACGATGGTGTTGGAGTTGGGGATGGTGTTGGAGGTAAGGATGGTTTGGAGGTGAACATGGTGATTGGGGTGAGGATGGTGTTACAGGTGAGGATAATGTTGGAGGTGGGGATAATGTTGGAGGTGGGGATGGTGTTGGAGGTGGGGATGGTGTTGGAGGTGAGGTATGGTGCTGGAGGTGAGAATGGTGTTGGAGGTGAGAATGGTGTTGGAGGTGAGAATGGTGTTGGAATTGGGGATGGTGCTGGAAGTGAGGGTGGTGATTGAGGTGAGGATGGTGTTGGAGGTGGGGATGGTGAATGAGGTGAGAATGGTGTTGCAGGTGTGGATGGTGTTGGAGGTGAGGATGGTGTTGGAGGTGAGAATGGTGTTGGAGATGGGGATAGTGTTGGAGGTGAGGATAGTGTTGGAGGTGAGGGTGGTGTTGGAGGTGGGGATGGTGTTGGAGGTAGGGGTGGTGTTGGAGGTGAGGATGGTGTTGGAGGTGAGAATGGTGTTGGGGGAGAGGATAGTGTTGGAGGTGAGGATAATGTTGGAGGTAACGGATAGTGATTGAGGTGAGGATGGTGTTGGAGGTGTGGATGGTGTTGGAGGAGAGGATGGTGTTGGGGTGAGGGTGTTGGTGAAGATGAGGATGATGTTGGAGGTGAGGATGGTGTTGAAAGGTTAGTATGATGATGGATATAAGGATGGTGTTGGAGTTTAGGATGGTGGAGTGAGGATGGTGGAGCAGGTGGGGATGGGTATGGTGAAGGCGGAGGTGGCAGGGATGGTGAATATGGTGAGGGTAATGAGGGTATTGAAAGTGAAGGTAGCAGGGATGGTGAGAATGGTGAGGGTAGTCAATGGTCATTCTGGTACACAATAGTTATGGTACTTGATGGTGACGATAAAAATGTAATTTCAGCGAGGGTTGAGAAGAAAATGGAGAACTTGGTGAATATGGTGATTTTGGTGGTATGGATGGTGATTATGGTGGTATGGATGGTGATTAGGGTGGTATGGATGGTGATTATGATAAGGGTGGAGGTTATGGTGGTATGGGTGGTGATTATGGTGGTATGGATGGTGATTATGATATGGGTGGAGGTTATGGTGGTATGGGTGGTGATTAGGGTGGTATGGATGGTGATTATGGTGGTATGGATGGCGATTATGATAAGGATCGAGGTTATGGTGGTATTGATGGTCATTATGGTGGTGTGGATGGTGGTTATGGTAGTATGGTTTGTGATTTTTTTTTACGGGTAATAGCCCACCCGGGCACAGGTCATCGACCGACAATGGGGCCATGGGAGGCGAGAGAAAAAAAAACTGTTAATCTATACCGCGAAGATACCAGGAAACCATCTTTTTGGAATGAGACAGAATGTCAGAGGATGGAAACAGAAGAAGGCAGAGCGCTCCACAGTTTGGTTGTGTGAGGAAAGAAGGGTGTACTATAACGGGTTGCTCTAGTGTGACGGACATCCACACAGAAACGGTGGGCACCGCGGGCAAAACGAGCGTTACGACGGTACACAGGATGCCAAATCCACCGAACAATTCCCGTTAACGTACCTGTTAAAGAGTGGGAGTGAAGCAACATTGCGGCGAAGAGCAGATATATTATATTATCGACTAAAGGAGGAGAGTTAATAAAACGAAATGCCTTTGATTCCACCCTATCTAACAGTTGAACAGTAGAAGAGCCACCCCAGATGTGAGAGCAGTACTCCAAGTTAAAACGTATGAATCCCTTGTAAACCTGAAGCAACTGCTCAGGAGTAAAGTAGCTACGACAGTTTCCAGCTTTCGGGAGGCAGCTTCAGTAATGTTGCGGATGAGTGGCTTCCATGACATATTAGAGGAAATGGTGAGGCCTAGCATATCTATTTTAAAATTTGACAAAATTATTACGTGCTGAAATGTGATTGGTGGGAGATGTTCTACTTTGGAAAGTGTAATCGATAGATACTGTGTTATATTACTACTGAATTTAACCAAATTTCTACCTCCCCATTCGCAGATTCTGCACAGATCCGCATTGATAGATAAAACGATATCAACTCTAGAAACAGATCTAGTCTGAGAGTTAAGAGGAAGGGAAAAATGAGAAGAGTGAAGAGTAAAATCATCAGGTAAGAATGGATAGAATTAGTAGTAGTGTGAAGTAAATCGTTGATAAAAAGAAGGAAGTGAACAGAACCCTGTGGAACACCACTATTGGTAGAGAAAGGGCGAGAGATCGATTCTTGACAACAACTGCCATGGGTCAGTTATCAAGGAAGCTAGAAATTAGAGAACAAAGTGGAGGAGAGAAACTATAAGAAGGAAGTTTAGAAAGCAAAGACTTGTGCCATACCCTGTCAAATGCTTTGGAGATGTCGAAGGCCACGACGAAAGTTTCCCATTAACCCTTAGAGAGGATGACCAAAGATGGGTGCAGTAGGAGAGCAGATCACCACTAGATCTCGCTTGGCGAAAACCATACTGGTGATCCGACAAAATGGAAAGGCGTTCAAAGTGAAGGAAAAAATGAGAGTTTAAGATAGCTTCGAAAATCTTAGAGCAATGGGGCGTAAGTTAGAGGGATTAAAATGGTCACACTTCTTCGGGATGGGCTGAACCAAGGCATGCTTCCAAGAAGAAAGAAAAGTTTGGGTTTTGAGGCAACGGCGAAAGAGGCGAGCAAGCACAGGGGCCAGAACTTCAGAACACTCCCTCAGAACACGAGGGGGTATTCCGTCTGGTCCATGCGCCTTACTCACTTCCATCCTGGATAACACACCAGCAACCCTACGATTGGAGATTATAGGAAGTGCATAGGTTCAGTAGGAGGAGCAGGAGGGGTAGAGTTAGAATCGTCTTAGACGGTGTTGGAGGAGAATAAGGTGCCAAAGAGAATGGCTTTATCAGAGGGAGAGTTGTCTATAGAGCTATCAGGTCAGAAAAGAGGAGGAAAAGAAGCCGTGCAGAAGTTATTACAGATGTTTCGTTTAAGGACCAGAAGGATTTACAAGAGTTAGTTAGATCAGCGGTGTTTCTTTTTATAAAATTCCGCTTGGCCCTACGAAGAATAGGCTTACAACGATTCCTAGAAGTAATTAAAGAGGACTGAGTAATTGGAGGAGATAGCTTCATAACTTGATACGCCCTATCTCTCTCCCTACATGCAAGAGAACAGGAGCGATCAAACTTTTATTGTAAAGTGAAAGTTTTGGTAGAAGGTGGGATAAATGCACTCATACCACCCTGTATAACCTCAGCAATGCTGTCAGCACATACCGAGGCGTCCCGAGTGGAAAAGCAACATTCATCCCAGGGAAAGGCGGTGAAGAATTATAGCGAGGATTGCCAGTGTAGTGGTATGAATGGTGATTATGGTGGTATTGGAGGTGGTTAAGGTGGTATAAATGGTGATTATGGTAGATGGCAGAGAGAAACAATAAAAGGAACAGAATTATGGTGCTGAGGATAATGATTATGGTAAAAATATATCTTGTTTTAGTGAATAGCCAGAATAATTATGGTTTGGTGAATAATAATAATAATAATAATAATAATAATAATAATAATAATAATATAAAAACAATAATAGCAATAATAATAATTGGCCCAGAGAATCATATCACAGATCATACGAGCACAAACATGACAGTTACTGGTCTGCCTCTGACCCTTCATGTACTAATAAGGGAGCCAAGTGACAGGGCACAGGTAAAAAAGTCAATTCCATCTTACATAACATTTAATTAAAGAGTAACGCTAACACGAGGCAACAGGGCCATATTCCCGTGATTATATAAGTAATATATGCTAATGAGGAGCCACGTATACCTGTAGACGATCCATCTTAATCAATTAACACTGAGGAACAAAGAAACAGGTATGGAAAATGTGGACCATACAAGGTGGTGACTGCTGTTGCTGATTAATACTTTTTTATGTTATTAATTATAAGGTGCACGAAGGAGTTTCTGATGTATATATACAGTGTAGAGAGAGAGAGAGAGAGAGAGAGAGAGAGTTTAAGCCCAAGAAAACATTACAATAGTCTATGTGTGTGTGGAGGGAACAGCATAATTTAACACTATAATCTCGCTGAACCACATCAAGTTGGGACTTTTAACTCATACAATCATACATATATACTGTACATTCCTACACACACACACGCACTCGTTCACACATACACGCACGAATGCACACACACACACACACACACACACACACACACACGAAATATCAATAATATTATAAATAAATATTCAATAAATAAAGGAACAAAATAAAACAAAAAGAGTTGGGTTAATCGGCCCGACTAAAAAAAAATACACTTGAATTTCTCTTAACAGGAAATACCCCGAGAAATAACTCAGCCGAGCGCTAATATTAACAAGTAATTTATTTGCTCGAATGCGGATAGCAATGATCATCAGGGTGTCTATTACCCAGGCTATTTGAGTCCTAACAACAGGTGATGGTGATCGGTCGTGTGAAGTGGCTGTCTACTGACTACAATATAACTTTTCAATATATTACGTCTTCTTCATCATTTCTTTTCTTTTCTTTTCTTTTTTCGGTATATTGGGTTTTCGTCACACGTGCTCTTTTGTTGTGTTATCGTCATCATTATTGGATGCCTTGTATCAGGAGGAGACCGACCTGGGCTATGTTATTGTTCCACCTCTGAGGATGGAGGTAGGTAGGTTGTGTTTACGTACGCACGCCAAACAAGAGCTTGAGTGCATTTATATACACGCGAATGTAAACATATTCAAGCATGAGTCCACGCACGTATGTATATGCAGGCCAGAAACGTGCCTTAGTACACACCCACAAGCACACACACAAACACCATATGCGTGCATATATATATATATATATATATATATATATATATATATATATATATATAATATATATATATATATATATATATATATATATATATAACAAGGTGTCCCATAAGTTTCCATACAACGTATCACCAACGCCATTACAAGCATAACTCCAGCTGTGCTTGAACGTGTTCTTCAGCAGTGGAGGACACGCATTGAAGAGTGTTTTCAACAGAATGGTGGTCATGTATAGAGCATATTATATAAATAAAAATGGATTTTCATATAAAATTAATTTTTCCTATGTATGGAAATTTATGGGACACCCTGTGTATGTGTGTATATATATATATATATATATATATATATATATATATATATATATATATATATATATATATATACTGTATATATATATATATATATATATATATTACGAAACACATAATCACACTCTTCTCACCATCGTGAAGCAGTTGAATCATTATCTTATAAATCAAAATGTGAAGCTAGACTGGACTCTGAATATCAAGGTTTGTACGATGGTTTGCTCGTAAATAAGAATGTATGAAAGCAATAACTGGTTGAATTAAAGCATAAAACTATTACCAAAAATTAACGTCAAAGTTACAATAAGACTAACTCCAGGATACTGAAATACTTTCAGTTTGTCATATAACTGACTCTTGGTGACTGTATCTAGCTAGGGTGCAGTCTTAGTGTAATTTTTAAGCCACTTTTGGGTGCAATTATTATTGTTTGGCCTAAGTCAACTAGGCACGTACGTAGACTCGGTAAAAAAAAGTATCTACCTCTCCAGAAAAATATATATTATTTTTTTACCGAGTGTACTGTACATTACATGTTCAGTTGTGAGGAATATTCACTGCATGAACGTTGGAGGGTGAAGACCCAAGATTCCGAGGTCTCTATTGATTCATACTTTAATATTTTCTTCGTAACTTGGGATAAGAGACTGTTAAAGTCTCGGCTAAATTTCGAGATAATTTTAGTTCCCAGATATACGTCATGACTAAAGTGAATCAGTTGGGTGTGTCTTTAAACACTGACTGAAAATAAATTTTAAGATTCGATGCTACAGTGAGAATCCATCCCTTGGTTCCTCCTGAGACTAAGAACGAGTTGATAAAATGTAAACATACACGGACACAGCAGATGTTGGCGAATTCCTCGTATAACAACATGTATCATAACCTGAACAATATATAACCTGCATGATAACCTGTGCAATAAATCACCTGTATAATAACTGCGAGGTTCTATTATTGAACAACACATCAATTTTCCTCCCAGACCATAACAACACCTCAGAGGCGAGGGGGAGGTCTCAGAATGTTCAGATGCCGGTCTCCTAACGTTTTAAAGAGATCTGCACACACACACACACACACACACACACAATGATGAAATGCCCTGTAGTATGACCTTCTCCCCACCTAGTTATTATATATCATATTTGTATCACACATGTTACTTGCATATCATTTGTCAATCAAGAGACCAATTCCCCAATTATGCAACTGTATATTTTCAGCCTTTCGGCTGCCATGCTCTTTCAATAAACCGTTAATTACTATGATAATTATTATTATTATTATTATTATTTTTATTATTATTAACACACATGCACGCACGCACGACATGCATATATTTGAAAGTAAATTCAATTCAACTATTTATATTATATTAGTAGCGTTAAACATTAATACACATATTTGCATTTCCTGTGAATTTGGTATTTCGTAGTTAAAAAAAATAGTACCACTATGGTACTGTACCTGCAGAATAACCTGAGGGGCTCGAGAAGTGACAAACATACACCTAAACACACTTCTGTAGCTACAGGAAACAATAAAAGTACAGTATTCCTAATACAGCACAACCGAGAGCCCTACATTACTGAAGGCGACGGTACTACCTAATCATACATGTAAACCACTAGACCTTAAGATCCCAACCTCAAATGTCATCTTCCATAGCCAGAAGGTATAGTAACTCATATACAGAGGCTTGTTTCTCTTCTACATGTCTCTCCAGTAAACTGTTTGAGGCTGACCTTACCTGCAACACTCTGACTCACATAAAACATTACCATCTGATGGTCAACACATGTTTCTGTAGTACTATTAATACATTTCCGCCCCCGACACCAAGACACAAATTATATATCTTAAGAGTATTTGGGGAGAAACTAACCGACATCATAGTAATTCGAATCTGAGAAAAGGTTCCCCAAGTAACTGGAGTAAGGATAACAATTCCACGCCCGCCCCATGCAAATATACACTAAACAATAAAAAAATTACCACCTATGTACTTGACCAAGCGCCCAGCAGTTCTCATAAGTCCTATACATCACAAATAGGAACACGTCAGCTATCTGTTACTGCTAATACTGTAACACTGTGTTCTCTAACTTCGCGATGCTTCCCTGATCGCAAAAGCTTGCTTGAAGGTAAAGATTCACCTTCCTGCTGACTTTTAAACGTCTTCAGCTTCACTTCGTCCATGATAATCTTATGATAAGTAGAAATGCCAATGTTTCAGTTAATGCATTTCCATACTGTC